>JAQQZT010000004.1:14556144-14567562 GCA_030068275.1 Clarias platycephalus | reverse complement strand
CACTGCTGCGCGACGGAATGTTGGGACCAGGCGAGCGCGCTGGCAAAGTGCCCAACCCAGCCTTCAGCATCCGCACCATGTCTGGAAGCTACTTGAAGATACGGGCTTGTCGCATGATGCGAGTCAACATTGGTGAGCACAGTTATGTTCATGACTTTTTGTTGAGGGACATTGAGGATAAGTGCATATTAGGGTTGGACATTTTAGAAAGGTGGGGTGCGGTGCTCGACCTAACGGACAGGACTCTGCGTGGTAACTTTGGAATAGCTAGATTGCTAACACCTAAGCCACAGCCGCATGTAGCACACACCCGGGGGGCGGAACTTCCGGAGGTCACGCCACACGAACATCCGGTACATGACCGAACGAGTGTACTAAACGAGCTTTTGAAACATAGCAGCGCGGGGTTGAGTTCGACACAGACCGACACTTTGTCGCAACATTCCTCCCGTTAAACCCTCCGAACCCCCCGGGTGTGATCAGCCGACCAAGCCGGCATGCAGCCGAGTTACTGCCTCGTCTAGGGCGCCGCCCATAGTCGCTTCGCCCGTGCCACAGCTGGACAGTGACCAGCTCATTGCCGAGCAGGGGAGTGACCCGGTTCTGCATCAAGTACTGGGTTGGGTTAAAGCGGGCCTGAGACCGGATTATACCGCGATCGCTCATCTGGGGCTAGAGGTAAAGGCTCTCCACTCGCAGTTTACCCACCTAGCGTTGCGGGAAGGTTTACTCTACCGCCGCTGGGAGCGGCCGTGCGGCGCTGGCGAATGTTTTCAGCTTCTGGTACCGAGGACCTTGCGGGCATGTGTGCTGGGGTTGGTTCATGGGCATACGGGTTCGGGACACTTCGGTGTAACTAAAACTTTGCGGCGGTTGCGCGCTCGCTTCTACTGGCCGGGCTGTCATACTGATAGCGAACTGTTTGTTCACAGATGCGACACCTGCACGGCAAAGAAGGGCCCTACCCAGCGAGCACCGCTGCAGGACTTTCGGGTGGGGGCACCCATGGAGCGTATGGGCGTGGACATTCTTGGACCGTTTCCCGTTTCCGATCGCGGTAATCGTTATGCCATGGATTATTTCACAAAGTGGCCGGAGGCTTTCACTGTGCCTGATCAGAGCGCCTCCACCACGGCTCAAGTGCTAGTGGATGAGGTGTTCAGCGGATTCGGCGCCCCGGAGCAGTTACACAGATATCAGGGGCGCAACTTCGAGGCAGAGGTGTTTGCGGCGGTATGTGAGCGCCTCGGGGTGAAAAAGACCCGCACCACCCCCTTCATCCACAAAGTGACGGCCTCGTGGAACGTTTTAATCGGACACTCACCACACAACTCGCCATGCTTACCAGTGATCGGCAACGCGATTGGGACGACCATTTGCCTCTCGTGCTCTGGGCATATCGCACAGCAGTGCAAGAGTCATCACAGTTAACGCCAGCTGCTCTAATGTTTGGACGCGAGCTGCGCACTCCAGTGGACCTTGTGTTCGGACCACCTCCTCAATCGGATTTACCCACGAAGCCTGGTTTGGATTATTTTTGTTCATTGAAAGACAAACTGTTCCGTGTTCACGAGTTGGCGCGTAAACACTTGGCGGACGCCGGTGTTAAGCAGCGCCGTGTTTATGACAATCACAGCCGGGGGCGAGACTTTGCTACTGGAGAGCAGGTATGGGTGTATTCCCCCGGAAGGAAGAGGGGGCTCTCACCTAAACTTATGTCCCACTGGGTGGGCCCCTGTACGGTAATCACTCAGCTCTCTGATGTCGTCTACCGGGTGCGGTTGGCGGGGCGAGCGCGAGTGGTTGTGCTCCACCGAGACCATCTCGCTCCCTACCAGCCACATGTCGGCGAAACATTGAACTCCACAGAGGCCGGGCCGCCTCAGGACAGTGTTCACGCTCCTCTCTCTCCCACAGAAGGACTCCGGCGTTCACAACGCCAGCGCCGACCGCCTTCACGCCTCAAAGACTGAGGTGTTTGTGCTGACTGGGGACAGTCACAGCTCGGGTGGGGGCAGTGTGGCGTGGGCGGGGCAGCGGCTGGCGACCGTCATGCTTTGCGCCAAGTTCTATTTTCTTTTTGTGTTCACCCTGTTTGGGAAGTGTAGTTAAGTTGGGGGGTTTCGGCTATTTTGTGTGTTAAATGTTATGCTACTTCATGCTAACTGTGCTCAGTTCATGCTAAAGGCTGAATTGTGTGGTTCTTGAAGTGAATGTGTTTCCCATGCTATACAGTGACTGTGTGGTGAATAAACTTCTCCCAGCCATTGCATTGGGCAGCAATTAAGCTCACTTGTCTCTCCAAGATCTTTTCCGGCGATAAAAACGCTACATTATGTTTTGTTACATTATGTGATATCTTCTGATTGAATAAAGTAGCTGTCACTTACCTGTTTGACTCTCAGTGGTGCTAGATTCATCATCTTGTGAATGGCTCCCATTTGAAAGACATGGGAAAACTGTTTCAGTGTCATTGAACGCAGAGAAATGGTTGATTGTTGTCTCATACTTGTACCTGTCCAAAGACATGTCATAGCTGAGGTACTCAATCTCTGGTTAAGCAAACATATAAATGATTACATCCATGCAATATTATCATTGCCATCATTGTTACCATTTGCTATAGTTTCACATTATATATACATTGTGCATATGGTTTTGCTAGGTTGGCTATGAATTCCTGTATGTACGGCAATGTGGTTATTGTCTTTACATTTTCCCTAGTTATTTTCTGTGGTAGTGACTTTGGACTGTTTATCTTGTTGTGTTTGCCCTCTGCACACATTTTTCTGTGGAAATCAGTTTAAACTAAGAAAGCCCAGACAATGATTAGATAATTAAATACTACTATGTTTTACTTAGTAAACTCTATTTGTCGGTTAACTTATCTGTACTAATCTCTAAACTGCAGCAAATGTAGGGGCTTGTTGATGCGGTGGGGGGAACTGGTACATACTAGAATTCTCTTCTGGGTAGAGTACAGGGTTTCAGGCTCAGATTTAAAAAATGGGGAGAGTGTGATCCATCTTCAGTGTCCTCATCGAAATTCTGTAAGAACTTTGATTACCAATTAACATTTTCAGGGTTTTTTTAGCTCTTAATAAAATTGGGTACATTTAACAAGCTAGTTTCACAGTCACTGTACTTGTTTGTGGCAGTGACGCAAAAGCCCAGTTGTGAAAAATTAATCTACAGCCCTATTCGCACCAATGATCAGCCAGTATATAAGGGATTCAGGCAAAAACATATTGACAGTTCCAACAATCCAATAGTGTTTAGTGGGCTTAATGGGCTAAACAGGGCTCTGTTTAGGCTACTTCAGTTTTTCTACATCAACCTTAATCTACATGGACATTGTCAAGGTGGAACACGTTCAGGCCTGATGCCTCAGAGATTGTAACACTACAGGATATAAAGACTTCCTATACCAAATTGGCCAAATTTGTGCCAACATTTTGGTGAAGACCAACATAGCTATTTAAGTCAGTGTCTACAGTACATAACAATGGCTACAGTATGTCGTGTACTGTAACTCATAGTTCACTCTTGAGATTGTTTGTACTTTCCCTAGGCAATGGTAAAATCACTCTGTTGCTAAATTGATGAATGAATGAATGAATGACTGACTGAATGAATGAATCACATCTTTGAAGTAACACTGGAAAGGGTGGATGAAATACTGTATTGGTAAACAATCTCTGGGTGGACAGTTGTCAGACTCAGAAACATTGTAAAAAAAAACCTTCACAACCATAAGTTCCTAATGGTTCACAACGTGCATATCATATGTACATGTACTGAATCATTACTGGAGCTCATCAGTTTGCAATTGGACTACTCCATTTTAAAAACTTTGTCTGTGCTGTGTCTGTGACAATGAATTCACTTTTTGTTTGTACTCTGCCTGTTTTGACTGCCTTCATTTCATCAGACCTTTATACAGCTGATGATATGCTTAAGCCATTGAGATCACTGGAGGCACAACAATATAAATTTGGAATTAATCAAATAAGTAATGAATTTAAGTTCTATTTTACACAAGCTTTTACTACCAGTAAAAAAAATCTTTAGCTAAACACAATAATACCAAAGGATTTTACTGAGGTGATCATCAGAAATGCTTGTAGTTGCAGTGCACATTTCATATCACGTAAGGTAAAATAAAAGATTTGTCTGTTTTAGATATGGATATTTTGTCTCAAGGCTTTTCATGCCCAACTAAGATTAATCAAACATTAAGGAACTAGAAAGAATAACAGGAGGTGATTTCCCTCATAAATCTCTAAGTGTCTGAATGTCAATACATGTCATAATGATATTACACAATTTCTTAACGTTCTGTTGAGTAATGATAAAAGTGGGTTAGTGTTCACTAAGCAAATTTTACTGTGTAAGCTCAGGCCTTAAGTTACTATCTTAGATAACAGGTAAGCTTTATGCCTTAAGTTACTATCTAGATAACAAATCTCTTACGAAACAAGTAAGATTTGGCCCAAGAGAAACTAAGAATGTTTAAATCTTTACATGCAGTACCAGTAAAAAAAATTAGACACACATTCTTGTGCAATGTTCTTTTCTGATTTTTTTTCTTTCCACATTGTAAAAATGTAAAATTTGCAATAATCTCTTTTGAACAATTGATTTTGAGATGTGTCTGCTATTTATGCTCTGTAAAGCCTTCATAATGGCTCCTGTCTAATGTGCTTTTAACTGGTGATTTTTGAGGCTGTTTAAATAAATTAAAGTTTTGGTCTTGCTTTTCTGGCATGGTCTCATTGAGAACCAGCTTCATCATGATGCCCATCTACAAATGGACTTGACAATACTCCCCTTTCAAGAAGTATTTTTCAGAACAACTGACTACTGTTGTTTTTGCTTAATTACATAATTTTATATGTGGTATTTCTTAATAAAGTAGGTTTGTGAATGTCTGTCTATTCAACAGTGGTTAATGCTGTCACAATTTCCATCCACTGAACGAGTGTGTAACATTTTGTAGCAACACTACTGCCTTAGGAGATTGTTAAAATATAAGCCAACATATCTTGCTAGACAGCATCAGTTTATCTCAGGGAATTAGTTTGCCTCCAGCTAGACTCTGCTCATGAAAAATGACACACTGTTTAATAACACCAAAAGGGGTCTGCTGCCTGACCATTTGTCTAAGTATCACCTAGCCCTTCGGTTTGTCTGCTATGTTGTCTGCTAATCACAGGCTCAATGAAACCTGAAAACTTATTTTTCTTTCTTTCTTTCTTTCTTTCTTTCTTTCTTTCCGCTACATGTCACAGATCACTGTTGATGGTATTTCTTGTCATCAAAGACAAGGACAGTCTGGTGGTTTTATAACATTTACTTACCACACAAGATATTTGTTGCTGGAATTTTGAGTATATTTATACTTACACTTTCTCATGTCTGTTGGTAATCACGTATATAACAATGTGCCTTTCATTATTAGAAAATCTTGACAACTTATTGGCAAGTTGTTAGTTAAAAGTTATTTTCTGTATTATTAACCTCAGACTACGTATTGTCCATACCCTTTTGCCAGAATGTAGTTACACTGTAACTTACAGTCCCTGGAAAAAGTGAGGCATGGCAGTGATGAAAGATCCAATGGCCATGATCAGACATCCCAATCCAATCAGTCTGGGTCTGTGAAGCTTTGCTCCAAAATAACTCACAAATGTGATCACAAGTAAGTTGCCTACACAAGTGAAGAAAAAGAAACCCAGCAGTTAAAAAATAAAATTATAAAAATTTCCGGTAGCATAATTTCAACCATAAGAACTTCTGTAGAAGCAAATAATGCAGCATGAACTTTGTATTATGCATTCATTCATTTTCTATACCGCTTTATCCTCTATTCAGGGTTGCGGGGACCTGGAGCCTATCCCAGGAGACAGGGTGCCAATCCATATAATATAATTTCTTATTATATGCAGAGCACACACACATACACTCACACACTCATTCACACACTACGGGCAATTTGGGAACTCCAATTATACTAACCTGCATATCTTTGGACTGTGGGAGGAAACCGGAGTACCCGGAGGAAACCCACCAAGCATGCAAACTCCATGCACACAGAGACGGGAATCAAGCCTGGCCAGGGAATCGAACCCGGACCCTGGAGGTGCAAGGCGACAGTGCTAACCACTACACCACCGTGCCGCTGTAGTCAGCAGAGGTGGGTAGTAACGAGTTACATTTACGTGAGTAACTGTTTGAAAAAAAATTTACTTCTGTGAGTAGTTTTACTGTACCATACTTTTTACTTTTACTTGAGTAGATTTGTGAAGAAGAAACGCTACTCTAACTCCACTACATTCGGCTCGACTCGACTTGTTACTTTTCTAAGCCTTTTTTCTATACATATTGGCAATAAAAACAAAAATTAATCATCTATAACCTCTCTTCACCTTAAATTATATTGACACTGCACCAACACATGAATTAATGATTTACCATATGAATTTATTTGTTTGTTGAAAATATACACTAATTTCAAATCTGGTGCCTACAACATCCTGCAAAAAAAAAAGATTGGGTCAGGGCCAAATTAAGACTAAAAACAATGTGACAATTATAAATGACAATATAATAAGAAACAAGTCACCGGTCAACTGGTGAAATAAAACAAAGTAAGGTCTAATCTTTCTAGAGCAAAGATGGGGGATTTTCCCCAACAGATGCACCAGCAAATTGTCCAGTACTTTCAGAATAACATTCCCCAATGTTAGCAGACATTATAATCAAGAAATTCAAGGAGACCTATCAAATCTCAAAGCTAAATGGCCAGGGACAAAGAAACACTTTTGAATGTGTGTCCCAAATCACAATCTGTCAGCCTAAAAAAAAACGTTGTGATTCTGTAGTGGATATCACGCTGTGGGCTCGGAAACACTTGCAGTATGTAAACCTTTGAAAAGACATCAAAGACTTTTCTTTTCTCTGTCCCATCTGAGGCGCATGTTTTTTGTAGTCTAATGTACCAACATTTCAAATAGTTTTTGGAAACAGAACCAATCATGTTCTCTGGATCAAAAGAGGTAAAGGACCATCCAAGTTGTTGTTGGCATAAGGGCCAAAAGCCAGCATAAAAGTCATGGTATGGAGTGTGCTAGTGTGCATGGTTGCATATCTGCATGGGCACCATTAATGGGGAAAAAAAATTTTTTGGAGCAACATACACTGTCATCCAAACACCATCTTTTCACGTCTATCTTCCAGCAGGACAATGCCAAACCACATTTTGCTCATTTACTGTATACATACAGGGTGGCTAAACACAGAGTATCGGTGCTAGACTGGCCTGCTTGCCCAAACTGAGAATGTGTGGTGCATTATGATGGGCAAAATGTGGCAATGCATGCAATTGCACAGATTGAAGGCCTGGATAAATGGAAGAACGGGGGAAACTCTAATAGCTAAACTTGACCAACTTGAATCTCCAGTGCCCAAATGTGTCATGTTATTATTAACAGAAATAGTGATGGTACACAGTGTTAAACAGTCAGGGGATTTGAAATTAGTGCATATTTAAATTCACATGATGACACATCAGAAATATGTGTTATCAATAATAAGTGTTTTCAATGTACAGTAATTAAAGGTGAAGATACTGTAGTTAATGGATGACTCCTTTTTGGTTTCATTGCGAATTACCATAATGTCCCAATGTTTTTGAAATTTGGGTATATATATATATATATATGTGTGTGTGTGTGTGTGTGTGTGTGTGTGTGTGTGTGTGTGTGTAGGTAAAATATTTTATACATGTTTAATATACAGTACATATACATTTAATACTTCTTTCTTCCTACCAATTTCAAAGCTTCCATCAATGAATCCAGATTGGGAGCTGGGAATTTCAAAGCGTCTCTCAATCTGGATGATTGAGCTTTTCATGTAGCTGCCCTGTAATGCTTTAGCAAAGTAGACAAAGGACAAGGAGGCCAGAAACATCTAAGACAAATAAACATTAGAACAAAAAGGGGAAAATGAGATTATATAAAATATAAAATAAAAATAACATACTGAATACACCCCCCCCCCCCCCCCCGAGATATTTATAAACTTGTTATATGTAATAATACAAATATAAGATTATACATTACTCATATTTCATTAATTATTAATTTATATATTTAATATTTGCAGAGACCATTGTGTTTTTACTTGTGTATGTATGTGTGTGTTGTGAGTGTGTGAAAACCCTAACATTTTATATTTCTAATCTATAGTTTTGCCCATTCTTATAGTGTACTTAATTTTTTTTTTTACATTTGTTTAATGATATTGATTAGATTTTTATATCTTATATATTAAATAAATTATAATAATAATTATTATTTTAGTTGTTGGTGTGGCTTCTGTTTGTTTGTTTATGAGTTACATGGGAAGTGAATGAAGTCTCCATGAAAATGTTGAGCTTTGCTACACCTCTTAAAAATAATTTTAACAGTATAAAATCACCATAGTATTAATCTTTTAGTATTCGAAATTCTAACATGTATTGTACTTGTTTGAGTATGGGTTGGTTAAATATTAAAAGATCTTGGTCACAGTTTGTCCCAAAATTTGCAAGGGTTACTTTTCTGTCAATCATCACCAGCTTTCCTAACAAAATACATGCAACCCTTCTTCCTTCAAAAGATAATGAGATGAATTGTTGCCAAAGAGTTCTAGTTTTTCTCAACAAAAGTTCTAATTTGTCTAAATGCTTGTGTTCCAATATTATGCACATATGATCTTTTTTGAGAAGGAAAGATTTGCATGTGCTTCAGGGACAGAGTTATGGTAATGGAGGTCAGAGCTGTCGTTTCTCCTGCTTTCTGTACATCCTGTAACTGTTTTTTGAGGGGCTGCTGAATTCCCCCTTTTTCTTTTTGTTATTACAATCTTGTGTCACACACCTGTCATGGGATGTGTACAGTATGTACTGTAGTTCCATAAGCTACCATTTAAATATTGTCAAGCCAGTTTTAATGACAGGAACAAGTCATTGCTATGGCTCACTCACTCAGTGTCTATACCACTTTATCCTGTATACGTAATTGTGAGGGGCCTTTAGCCTATCCCAGGAGACTTGGAGCACAAGGTGAGGTACACCCTGGACAAGGTGCCAATCCATCACAGGATACAGTTAACATAATCTACATGTTTCTGGACTTTGGGAGGAAACTGGAGTACACGAAAGAAACCCACTAAGCATGTGGAGAACATGAAGCAAACTCCAAGCACACAGACTCGGGGTGGAAATCGAACCCGGACCCTTGAGGTGCAAGGCGACAGTGCTTACCACTAAGTGCTAATTTATATTGTTTATATCAAGTGTTTCTTTATATTTAGGAGACTTATTCACCTTCATCGTGACTGCTATTTCTTACATGAAAACAGTGGTAGTGTCTTGAAATGAATTCAGGTGCAATTTGCTTGCTATTCTTTTTTGCAGCATTTAGAAAATCTAGAACTTGATTTATTTCTATGTAAACTTCACATGTAAAAAAAAATTAATATTAAGGCTAAATCCATGTAAATTCATGTTTAGTACTTACTGTATGTGCACTTTTTATACATTAAATAACTAAACACCTCAAGTGTCAATTCTTATTTTCCCTGTAAAGCTGTTAACAATTTTAGAAAAAGCTCATTAAAAAGATTTTGTGCCACAAAAGATCATTAAGTTTGGTTATAATGTAATTGCATATAATTACACAGCAGAAACATATAAACTGAATTTTAAGGGGTGTCTTTAAGGGACAGAATCACTGACCTTCAGTTTGGAGCAGCATGACCGCCGCGGTTCTTTCTTCTCCACACTCATGGTAGCCTGTAAGTGCACAAGAAAAGTGAGAATCACAGCAACCCTAGAATAGTGGCTAGCATTATTGTTGATTTTTAACCTTTGAACATTATTTGAACCCTCAGAAAACAGAAGCTAAGAGGAAGGACCCCTGACGACGCTCTTTTATTTTCTTATTCTATTTTCAGAGAACACCGCCCACTTCCTGGAAGAGGAAGAGTGTTGAGAAAAATCAAAGAATTTGAGGATGATTTCCATGAACCCTTTCCGTTGGTAAATACCTTGATGATATTGATTTGATGATAAGGACAATGTGTATTATGTTTAAAACTGAAGGAAAGATGTTTTTGAGGTTTCCATTCTGTGAACTGAAATATCCTAGGACAAACTACAAAACACTTGTTTTTATATGAAGAATGTATTCACAGCAATCGCTGTCCTTTAAAGTGTAAAAAATTATCTGTAATATATAATAGAGGGATTCAAGCAGACTTGGTTAAATAAAATGAACAAGTATATATAATATTTATTCAATGTTTACTTTAAGTAGAATTTTAAATAATCAGGGAAAATAAAAACTGTTAACAAATGACTACATATAAGTAAATATAAGTATAAGTGGATTTGAAAAAAGAAGAAAAAGAAGAAAATTGCCTGCTTAATGATAATATTTAAATTAATACTGTTCAAAGCAGTGTTTTATTATTGAATGTAGGTCCTTATGTGTATTCTTTTGATAAAAGGCTTAATTAACTAAGGAGAATGCCTTAAATAAATAAATGTTTCTAGATTATTTGTAATCTCATTTTTGCTTGTTTTCAATAGGACAATTGCATGTGCATAAAACTTATATCATAACATAACAAAATTATTCAAATCAAATATACTGATCATCAATTCACTTCACATTACAGTTATACATACAAAATGTTATAATTTAAACAATGTGCTATTGAATTTACTCTATAATATCATATACGAAAATTATTCAACACCAATGGTTTGAATCTACTATGATTTTAAAAGATCATGTAAAGATCATGTAAAATGTGGGCAATTACCTGCACTCAAGATCAGAGTCTTCAGAATGAATAGAGGAAGAGAGAAACATATAGTTGTGAAAGGGTAGTTGTGACTTTTAAATGGGACTTTGCACCAAGCATGTTCCCCACTGTTTGCACAAGTCACACACACACACACACACACACACACACACACACACACACACACACACACACACACAAACAAACAAATAATTAAATTAATGAACGGATTTGTGATTGCATTCTCAGGGTAAATGGCTGAGGTGGGTATGGAAGATAAAAAGGTTTCTCCCAGCAAACAAGTAGTTCTTTTTTTTCTTCTTCTTCTTCTTCTGCTGAAGAGTTGACTCTGGGAGTTAATTGCTACTATTACAATAACTTTACCAGCAGATATGCTCTAACTAGTTCAAAGTTCTTGTTATACAAGGGCCATTCCCCATGTCTAAGACACATTATGTAACATTAAACCATGATTCATGTTGGGTGTTCTTTGTGTGTGTGTGTGTGTGTGTGTGTGTGTGTGTGTGTGTGTGTGTGTGTGTGTGTGTGTGTGTGTGTGTG
>JAQQZT010000004.1:14495738-14509270 GCA_030068275.1 Clarias platycephalus | reverse complement strand
GAGGAACGTTGTTTCGTTTCACTCTGTACTAACTGTATATGGTTGAAATGACAATAAAGCCTTTGAACTTGAACTTGAACTTGAAATTGTATATTGTAGATTTGTACATTTAGCCCTTTTTTTTTGCATTTCTCTCAATATCAATTTCGTCAATTTATCTTATTGCAGTAATAATCCTTCTATCTTTTTATCTTTATCTATCCTTTCTTTTTTAGGTCACCAATAAGTCATATAAGCTACATATATTTCATTAGGCTACATGTCATACTGTGTATGGTTGTGTATGTGACAAAAAAAATAACATTTTAATTTGACATCCTACACAGTTGTGTACTTCTAACATTGTGGCAGCAGTTTGAGGAGGACCCACACATGGTGTTGCAGATACTGTAGATGTCAGCATATACACCATACACACACACACACACACACACACACATTAGTATATAGTATATAGCACGTTCAAGCTACAAATCCTATATATTATAGGTGTCACCCCAGTTAAAAGAAAAAGTACAATTCACCATCTTTATTTTTTGTTTTTTTGATAACTGAATGCAGCGCAAGGGTCAGACCCTGGACACTTTTCACAAGCTATCTTAATAAATTAATCAATCAACCGATTAAAATTTAACACACGTAAATATATCTAACAAGCTCTTTAAATATTGCCTCAGCAAAATTATTATTATTATTATTATTATTTTCAAAATTGAAAGATGCTTTAGACATTTGTTGTGTACACTATCCATGCGCGCGTGCACCGAAAAACACGTCACGAAACACACGCCGGTGATGACGAAAGCAGACGACGCCTCACTTTGCCAGAACCCCCCCTCACTGCCCTTCTCCACCCCCCACCTCGCATCTCATCTCTTAACCATCCGCACGCGCGACTTTGGACCACCAGGATGTTTACGATGAGAATGATGCTGATGCAGTCGATCTGAGAGAGAGATCTGAGCTCATTAAAAAAATAAAATAAAATAAAAACAGGTAGCTCTTTACAAAAAGAAGGGGAAAAAAGCAAGAAACAAATATATATTTTTAAAGACCCAACAGGTACGGGACATACACTTTTATCACAGCTAAACGACCCGTTGATCCGATTTGCAACTCTTTTAACATTAGTTTTCCCTACTTATGTCCCGCAAATCCTCCGAGCATGACTACACCCTCCGCAGCATGACCAACCTGATGGGCGAGAGGAGGAAGAAAGCGGGAGCAGGCGGCGATGACGGCGGAGAGCGGACTCTCATCACTGCTCCGTCCAGCACGAGCCTCACGAGCCTGGCCGCCTCCGCCTCCTCGCGCGCCTCCTCCGACGCCGCGTGCGCTTCCTCCACCGGGGACCTGGAGCGCGCCGCCCGGAAGAACTTCCAGTGCGATGGCGCGCCGGCCTTCGTGCGTGTGCTGGCGGTGCTCTCCGCACTCGGCGGCTTCCTGTCCGGATACGACGCCGGCGTGGTGTCCGGGGCCATGCTGCTCCTCAAGCGGGAGCACAACATCACGCTGCCGTGGCACGAGCTGCTCGTCTCGGGCACGGTGGCCGCCGCGGCTCTCTCCGCTCTCGCGGGCGCGTTTCTCAACGACGTGTTCGGCCGGAGAGCGTGTGTGCTGCTCGCCAGCTTCGCCTTCTTCATCGGCGGAATCGTGATGGGCTCTGCACCGAATAAGGAGGTTGTTCTGGTCGGTCGGCTTATTGTCGGAATCGGGATCGGTAAGACGCTGTGTGTTTGTTTACAAGTCTGTGAAGGGGAAAACAAGTCGCAGTTAATGGATAAACACAGTGCGCATCAAGTCAGCTCAATGTCTACAAATAGACAAGAAACAGGATAAATGTTTGTATATATGCATATATTATTTTTTTCATTTTATTTTCACAAGAAACCTATCAAAGTGCACGCTCGAAAACTTTCCGTCAAAACGAGGAAATGTTGCTACAGTATCTCTACCCGCTCACGCCGAAGATCATCAGCAATCAGAGATTTCACTTGAGCTTCGAAATAACAGTTTACATAGGTAGTATTTGCATTGCAATTTTATCGTTTATAGGATACTCGATAACAAATCAGATAAGGGACATGTCCAAAACTATACTAGAGGATGTCTAAACAATATACACACCAGTTTAATTGCTGCTTTGTCAGAAAAACGCTGCACGGTATAACATTCTGTTCCCCAGAGGACACTGTCCAGTTGTGTACCGTGTAAGTTTTAAATACACATTTCATTCACTGAAGAAGGGAATTGCAGGTGGAAATCAAGAAGTCTGGTGCTGGGATTCCAAATTGAAATGTAACCCCTTTAACTGAAAATAATAATAATAATAATAATAATAATATGAAGAACTTCAATAGGCCACTTCAGTGCATAGTTATTTCATCAACATTATTTGCATGCTTACTATAATATTTTGTCTTTTTTTGTTATTTCGGTATTTGCCTTAAACAAGTCATTGAACTTGTCATACCAGCTAATATCTTATTTAATACAACAATAAATGCAATAACTTTGATGATGATAGGTTGTAATTCCACGTTGTTATGAGAACAACGAAAAACTCATGTTCCTTTTGACATCGCTTCATAGACCCCTGAGAGTCCCTGTACCCCAATTTGAGAACCACTACCATAAGGGATATCGCAATTAATCATCTTCTTTTAACACAAATAATGAGCATAATAAGCTAGCAGGTCTGCATTCCAAAGCTACATATCTTACCTATCACTTTGACTCTGTAAATGAATAAGAAGTATGTGGTTATGCTTGCCTTTTTTATAGAAGATTATTATGAAAGTATTATTTTTAATCAAACGAAGTCTCTTGCATTTCAGGTTTTTATCTGGAGTGAAATAAATAAATGGTAGGTCAATAACAAATCAATCATTTCTAACAACTGATATAAAATGCTTAAACTGTAAAGAGTTCATAGGAGAGGTACATGCCCTTATAAAATACAAATATAAATGCACATTATTACTTTAGATTTCATGTCATATTGTAAAGAAAATCAAGAAAATGAAAATTAGCAAAGCAATTCATACAATTTGTATGAATGCTTAGTTGTTTATTTCAAACATATCACTCAAAGCATCTTGAGAATGAATATGCATTTTGGTTCCACCACCATAACTATCCCAAAAGACAGCTTGCTTTTCTCAACATGAATTTATTCATAGAAGCATTTCATCCGTGCAAGATATAGACCAAACAGAAAGTATTGCTGAGCACCTGCATTGGCCAAGGGAAATCGATAAGCATGCCGATAATCTGCTGTAACCCATGGTGTTCTAATAACATACTGCCCTCTTGTATTGACTTACAAGTACAGTATCAAAGTAACATTTAGAATATAGTTTAAAAAATAGGCATTATTTCTTAGAATATTTAAGATGTTACTGGTTCCTTTTAAATTAAACACTGCACTGAAAGTCTCAAGTGTACATTTGTGGTTAAGGATTTCTTATATTTTGCTGAATTATTGCTTACGGTAATTAGGATTAAGTTAGCCACATGTTGTGACAGGCATTGACGATATGTCCTGGAGTGATTTTTCCATCAGAAACCAACCGTGTTTTTTAAATCCTCTAAACAGGCATAATTTATGTGACTAAATGTTAGGAACCATGGCTAGAAGCCTTGTAAATGGTGAACTTTTTCTGTTTTCAATATGATGAAAAATATTTTGTGTGATGGAGAGTTTATTGTGTGTAGGATTTGTAGGGTGTAAAAACATAATAATGGGCCTCAGTATTAGCCAAATACAACCTGAGATGAACATCAGCAAATAAGTTCTTACACTAATCCATTATTTATTTAGCAAAAATGAATTCAAACAGAAAAGAAAAGTACCCAGTACTAAGTTAGTAATACTAACTATACTGTTTCCACAGGATTTAAGAGCGTAAGTTTTAGCCAGAAGGCGGCATGGTGGTGTAGTGGTTAGCACTGTCGCCTTGCACCTCCAGGGTCCGAGTTTGATTCCCGGCCAGGCTCGATTCCCGTCTCTGTGTGCATGGAGTTTGCATGTTCTCCCTGTGCTTGGTGGGTTTCCTCCAGGTACTCCAGTTTCCTCCCACAGTACAAAGATATTAGGCTAATTGGCATTTCCAAATTGCCTTTAGTGTGTGAATGAGTGTGTGAGTGTACAGTATGTGTGTGTGTGCCCTGCGATGGATTGGCACCCTGTCCAGGGTGTACCCCGCCTTGTGCCCTGAACCTCCGGAGATAGGCTCCAGGTCCCCCGTGACCCTGAATACAGGATAAAGCTGTATAGAAGATGAGTGAGTGAGTTTCAGCCAGAAGGCAAGTTGCAGATAATCATCAGCCCTTGATTAATTGATCATTAGCAGATGTGCAAACCTCTTTAAAAGCAGAAATTTAGGCAGTTTGCTGGCATTCTGGTGTGTTTTAACACAATGCCTACAGGGAAAGGCATAAAAATGGTCTTAGAGAAGCAATCTGGAAAGGGTTATAAATCCATTTATGAATGATCTTTTCATAGTGAGAAAGATTATTTAAAAGTGGAAAGCATTCAAGACAGCTGCCAAACTTCCCAGCAGTAGGCGTCCCAGCACATTCACCCCAAGGTCAGAGAAATGCAAAAAAAAAACCAAGAGTGACATCTCAAATTCTACAGGCCTCACTGAGCATGTAAAATGTTAAACAGCACATTTGAAAAAGCCTGAACAAGTATGGTTTGTTTGGAAGGGTTGCCAGGAGAAGTCCCCCGCTACTTAAAAGAACATAGAGGCACGACAGAGTATCTGAACAAACCACAAGAACAAAGGAACAATGTCCTATGGACGAATGAGACAAGATTTCAGGTGTTTGGCCTTAATGCCCAGCACCATGTTTGGAGAAAAGATCAAATAGCATTTCAGCAGAAACACCTCATACCCACTGTCAAGCATGGCAGTGGAGGGGTGATTATTTGGGCTTGTTTTGCAGTCACTGGACCTTGGCACCTTGTAGTCACTGAGTTGACCATGAACTCCTCCGTATATCAGAGTATTCTAGAGGCAAATTTGCGGCCATGTGTCCAAAAGCTAAAGCTTGAGTCATTGAACAGGAAAATGAACCAAAGCACACCAGCCGATGGAGGTGTTCGAATTGTCTATTCAAAGTCCAGACCTCAACCCAATGCTGAATGCTGTGGTGGGTTCTTAAGAGTGATTGCCCAAACACCTCAAGCAAAAGAAGAATGGGCCAAGATTGGTCTGACTGATTGAGTCATACAGGTAACAATTACTTTAAGCTATTGCAGCTAAAGCTAGATCTAAAAGCCATTGATTCTTGAAGAGTGCTAAGTATTGCCCATATTTTATTTTTTTATTATTATTATTTGAGGCTGTATTTTAGTAATACTGAGACCTGCTGAAATCAGTCGATTTTTATTACGTTTTTATACGCAAAAAATTTCAAGGTATTTTTGAATACCACTAACTTTTGAACATGAGTGAATATAGTGTCAGATCTTTTAACACTTTCAGTTGAAGCATTAGGAAGTGAAATTTAGTATATTTGCCTTTGAAAATAATACATATTTCTGTGACATAAATTATTATAGCAGTATTAAAGTATTATGACATGTCCTTTTCCCACTGATTGACCCACTGCACAGTGACACCTAATCATCATCTTGATATCTACATCTAATTTGGCAGTTATTCGTGCATCTTTCGTCATTAATTATTATGCCCACATATTTTGCCAGTCTATTTTAATCAACATATTGGCACTCGTTAACAAATGGTTTAGTATTTCCTTTTCCTAAAAGGTCAAATCTGTCTGTTTGTCAAGCAAATAAATGTCATACCTTCCCGTCGACACCGCTGACTTCCAGTTTGAGCAGTTTAGCCCAATTATTTGTGAGTTGCCCTTTGTGCCAGCACACCAGTGAAGCGGTTCATGGTGATCCAAAGCCACTTTACCCATGAGAATAGATGACCTTTAGCCATTGTCATCGTTCGGCATAAGAATAATAATCTTTTTTTTTTTTTTTTTTAAAGCATGGCAAAGTGCTTTAAATTTGTTCTCTAGAGATCATTTTACACCCAAGTCCAGTTCTTGAGTACATATAAAAATGCCTGCTCCACTAACAAGCTGTGATGTCTGAAAAATGTTGCCATTAAAAGATCCTTATAACCTCTGAAAGATCTTTGCTCAATAGTAGACGTTAGAAAAATGCAAGCTCCCTTAGGTCTTCTGGGGAGATCTTAAGCTCTGTGTCTTCATATGTTTGCAGGGGGAAATCATTAAAAGCAATTTTGACCTTTACTCTTAAGTCAGAACATCTCATTTGATTTCACAGCAATCCCAGGCTAATCTCTTTTGCCCAATTAGAAACAGGTAATTTTGGCCCGGACTGAACATAAATGTTTAGCCTGGGTTCTGATAGCAAATATTTCATTCATAGTCAGTAATCAGAGGCAGTGGCATTGTTTTCCTCTGTACTTACTCCTCATAGTTTGCTCTCACTTTAATCCAAGTGAGACTGCCGGAGATTTTGAAAAATGTAATCAAGACTTGGCATTAATGGCATGGTCCATACATATACCCTGACCATCCACCTGTAAACATGCGCATCCATGCAGTCATCTAATCAGCCAACCATGTCGCAGCAGCAAAAGGCTAAAAAAGATAATGCAGCTACAGGACAGGAGCTTCAATTCATTTTCACAAAAACCACCAGTGTGATTCCTGTGACTTTGATCATGGCATGGTTGGTGATGCCAGGTATTCGTTTGGTTTGAATGTTTCAGAAACTGCTGATCTCCTGGGATTTTTTCCCACACAACACTTTTTTACACAGAATGGTGTGATCCATTATCTATATCAAAACATGATGTGACATGATATAAGAGCCACAGCCTTTATGGCTGAGTAAATGTGTCTGCGAGGAGCACATGCTTTTAAAAAGTCTAATGAAACGTCAATAAGAGTCGTGGACGCAGAGTATTGATTAACCTCATGTGAGCAGGGAGCAAGGGGTTCCCATGGCAACAGGTGCGTTGTCGACCAAGCAACGGAAGCGTCAGGAAGCAGTGAGCAGCAGCTATTAATAGACTTTACAGCGAAGAATGATGCTGTGGCCCTTGTCATACGAATCTGCAAACACATGTTGTTTGTTCTCTTGGCTAAATATCATGAAGACTTTTGTACTGCTCTTGGATTACATCTTTATCCCTGGATTTTAAAAGCGAAAGGGTGTGTTCATATCCAAGCTCTTTTATCAAATATAATTTGCACAATATGACACCACTATGCAGTAATTGCCTCAGGAAGAGCATGGCGGGCTGGCCTGTCACATCAAAGCTCTCTCAAGGGCAATCTGATTGACAGGAGTGCTGTAACTATGCTTTAATGAAACTGATATATTGCGTGCTGATGTGTAGTGATGTGGATAAATATTTGTGGTTTATTCTCATTTAAAACAGATTAAGGATTTTTTTTCTTTTGAAAGGAAAAAATATGTGACATCAATACCATATCACACTGCAAAAACAAATGGCTGAACTCCTAACTGTAAATTAACGGGTAACATTAGTGCCTGTTTTTGGCTATTCTCGTACTTTTATTGTTATCACAAAACCCCCTTGCTTTAGAGCGAACAGGCACACTATCAAGTTCTTGACACAATTTTAGTGTTGCAAAGATTTATGAGCAGGTGCATGGCTGAAATAGATTGAATGTGATTTATAGATTGCAGCAAGAGTTCTGTGCTCTGTCTCATAAATGTTGTCTGCCCAAGTTTCACCTCTTTAACCAAAGGGCATGTGCCAGAAGTAGCCACTTTAATAAGAAATTTGAGATAAATCACATTTATATTTCACCTAGGTCTTGCAATGTGTATTAATATTGTTTTGGTGGTTGCTCTTAAATATAGATTTTTATAAATGTAAAATATCCTGATATTTGATATACATTTATTAAAAAAAAATAAGAAAAAGAAAGAAAAAGAAAGAATATATTCTATATTAGCATGAAATGGACTGTATGACACACAGTGTGCGATTAAACAGTGGGTGATTATATACTGGGTGATTATAGGTGGGACAATCAGGAAAGGGAAAAAAAAAACAATTGTGGTGATTATAAGTAACTGGGCTATTATAGAGGGGAAAACTGATTGCTAATTAGGAAATATGTTGCTAATGCTTAGATGTAAGAGTAAACAACATCCAGGATTCGATGCATGTGTATTATCACTTGTTGTATTTCATTAACCACTTTAGTATGCGCATATGTTTATGCATAAATGGGTTTAAAGCCACCGTGTTATATTTTTTAGATGCTACGGTTAAACCTACTAACCAAACTATCAATTATTATAGTGATTATATAATTCACTAATAATATACTATTATGCAATTTTCATATGTAATTCTAGCAGGGTAGCAAGCATCCAAACAACATATTTATCAGAAATCTCAGTCTGTTTTTTTATTGGTATTCTAGAATTCATGACCCTACTGCACATTTATTATATTTTCCATTAAATTTTCATCTTGTCTCTCATGCAGGGATTGGCTCCATGACTGTTCCTGTATATATTGCTGAGTCTTCACCACCACAAATGAGAGGTCAGCTGGTCACCATCAACACGCTGTTCATCACAGCAGGCCAGTTCGTGGCCAGCCTCATTGATGGAGCATTCAGCTACGTACAACATGGAGGATGGAGGTTTGGGCAGAACAAATATGCATGACATTTATATTCACTGGTTCTGTACTGCCCAACAGTGCAATCACTATCTCGTTAGCTCTACACTCTAGCCAAGGCAGTTCAACTGGGCGAAATATGTTGTCTTTGGTATAGCATGATGAGGACAGCTATTGTGTCCTTTAGGCTGTCTGACTCACTGTTTGTTATTCTTTCTCACATACACACCGTCTGTTTGTTACTGTCTTTCTTGTGTGATTTGTTAGAGTGATTCAATTGAATCTGCTGTAATATGTGGGAGTGAATTATGAATTGAAAGAGCCTGAGATTTACCTCATCTGCTTGTGCTTTCAGCCTGGCACTTTGCTGGCTTTCTTGATAAAGAAAATTAAGCTGTCATGGTTTGTGGTGAATGGATGAGTCAGGAAATAAGAGATCTCTGTACAGCGTTGGTTTGTGTGATGTGCTATAATACCGCAATCAAGGGTTCTGCAGGAGTGCAGAGGGTGCTACTACAGCCTTTTATTTCATTTGCTCCATACAGTATATGCTAAAGTCCATATAGAGAGAAACAGTATTTTACATGAATCCTATTCTGACTATTGTGCATAGGGTGCAGAAATAATCCTACGTGTATACTGTATACAATACAGATGTATCCTAGATTGTATTAAGTGTGTTAAGCCACTCCTTAAGTGGCTTTATGTGAAAGTCTTTTTTTTTTTTTTGCTAAATCAAGAAATTAATGTAAATGCAATGCCCCATAAATGCAAATAAATGGTAATTCACTGCCTAGCCAAAAAATTTTATCATTTGAATTTAATTAATAAAACACTTAAGAGCCTTTGATTGAATAATAACTACAGTGAATAATATGTTTCAGCTGGCAACAATTCTTTTAACCTTAACTGATGCAGTGAGCAGCTTCTCATTTCTTGAATAACCATGCTGGAAAATGTGTCCCGTGGTAATGGAAAAGATGTTGCTGTGTTTCAGAAGGGTCGAATTATTGTCCTGCATTAAGCAAATAACTAAGGAAATTGCTGAAATTACTGGAATTGTGCTAAGAACTGTCTAAGACATTATTAAAACGTGGAAGGATAGTGGTGAACTGTTAACCTTTGTGGAACAAATGGGGTTAAAAAAAAAGAGACACAGATGACTGTGATCTGAGATCACTTAAATGCTTGGTAAAGTTGTAAGAAAGCCCAGCTATGTTTACAGGATTGGGACTAAACACGTTTGGCAACTCGAAACCCACATGCTAATGAAGCAAGGTGGGAAAAAGGCTTCGCTTTGTATTGGACTTTAGAGCAATGAAAAAGGTCATGTGATCTGATAAATGCAGAGGGATGGGTGTGTCAGGATAAGAAGGGAAGCTCTTGAGTCAATGCAACCATGATGCATAGTGCCCACCGGACAAGCCCCTGGAGACAGTGTTATGATCTGGGGTCGCTTTAGTTGGTCAGCTCTATACTCAGCAATGTTATTTTGCAATAAAATAAGGACAGCTGAATGTCCCAAATGACTAGGTTATCACATCAATGGATTTTTTCCTCACTTTTCCAGGATGACAATGCTTAAATTGGGCTCGAAATGTGAAAGAGAGGTTTTGGGAGCATTCAGGAATGATTTTCACACTGCAGCTGACCAACACAAAATTCTAACCATAATTCCATTGACAGACTTAGAAAAGACTTTACACAGTTGTTTGCCTCTCCTATTATAAAGACAAGATTTTGGCCAAAAATTAATACAACTCTGTAATAGTAAAAGTAATATGCAACTCTGGACATTTTAGATGGTATATTATTATTATTATTATTATTATTATTATTATTATTATTATTATTAATAATAATTTATGGCTGTCCCTGGCTTCTGGTACAGATACATGCTGGGTCTGTCAACCTTGCCTGCTCTGGTGCAGTTCTTGGGATTCCTCTTTTTACCTGAGAGCCCTCGCTGGCTCATCCAGAAGGGTCTTACCCAGAAGGCTCGGCGTGTCCTCAGTCAGATCCGTGGCAACCAGAACATTGATGAAGAGTATGACAGCATCAAGAGCAGCATTGAGGAGGAAGAGAAAGACAGTGCTGGAGGTGAGTAATATGCCTAACCCATACAACAAACAAGCACACCGTTTTATTTTATTTTCAACTAATGTGAAAAGTGTCGTATTTATGCTTACCAGCTAACATCAGGAAGCACTGAATGGCTCTTTAACCATAGTACAGAAATTGCTCTGGTACGTGTTCTGAATGGCCTGAGGCTTAGAATGCACATAAAATATCCATTTCACTCCTAACTGATTTTATTGTAGTACTTTTCAGTTGGTCACAAGATCATTATCCTTTGTCTTGAAAAATTGGTTAGGCTTATCAGGGACAGTGTTCCAATGTCTTAAGTCATATTTGAAAGGTAATACTGTTGTTCCTGTTGTTGTTGATCAATCCTATGGCTAAGATTTTTTAAGTACTGTCAGTCCAAACATTAAGCAGTAATCATCAACTAAGCTCAGAAAAACCACTTATGTCTGACGGATTGATCCTCTTTCCTGAGAAGTGTTCTGAGCTTTGAGTAAAGCCAGTACAAGGTCACACAGAGGGTCAAGATGAGCTTTGGAAATTAGATGTGTTCTGAGTCATTAGGCCTGACACAGAGCTCCATTTCTGCAGTGTTCCTCTGGAGAACCTTTGCCGCAGTACTTCCACTCTGTGTCCCCACTTCTAGTGTAAGACAGTTTAAGCATTCTCAGCCACAAGTTTGTCCTTGCAGTGTTGCTGGACAGTTTGATGGCAGTATTGTTTAAATATATTTTAATAGTCTTAATGCTAGCTGGCAGACATATCTACTATAATCTTGTACCAGTGTTAAGCTCCATCAACCTATGGGACATTGAGCAGTCTGATACAGCGTGTAATTTACTGGTTTTAAAGAACACAATGTTTAATCAACCAGATATTGTGCCTTGCATGTTTTTACTCCTTGAACGTTTCCAGATTTGTTATGTTATTATTATTATTATTATTATTATTATTATTATTACACAAAGGTTAACAAAGACATTTGCTGGTTGCATAAGTATTCTTTGCACATCTAGATCCTGTTATTTTCGCCCATTTTTCTCAGAATTCTGCTCAACCCTGTCATGTATCCAGTAGCTGTGAAGCTTCCTGGGTATGTTTGGGTATCTGTTGAAAGGAGAACCTCAACACCAATGACAGTTCTCTTCATAAAAAGAACAGTTTTTTCATTTGGGATTATATTCATGTCTCTGTCCATTTTGCCCCTTTACCCTGACCAGTTTCCTCAGTACCTGCTGATGACACATAAGGCTACTACTGCCATGCTTCATGTTCAGGATGGTGTTCTCATGTTGGATTTCATCCATATTTAGCACTTTGTCATTGGTCAAACCAGTGGTCATTGTTCAAACAAGGGGATCTTTTAAACCTCCCCTCAGGAAAAAAAAAGAAGCCCAGGTTAAGGAAATCTCAGGCCAAGGTTCTCCTTTGATCATTTTTCCCTAAAATGGGAAAATATTTGAAAGAACTGTTTTTTTTGTCGTTTTTTTTTATTACCCCAGTTTTTAAAGTGGTGTAGACTTTTTATATCCATATCAGTAAGAGTGACTATTTATGCAGTCACTGTAATCTAGTTACACTGTAGTTTTTCTGTAAATAATTTATAGAATGTATGAATCCCCATTTTTTGTACAGATTACAGTATTCTTAATGTCAAATTAATATAAAGTTTGTGAAAATAAATGTATATGATGTAAAATCTATACTAAAATAGGCTATTTGATTCACAGTATTTAAACCTTAACATGCCATCTATTTGAGTAGCGAAGCACCAATTTTTTCCTGTACAATAGGCAAGAAAAATCTGAAAATTGCTTTTCAGTTTGGTCCAAAACCATTATTCTTAGCTCACAACAATCATGACAGCTGTCGGATTGAGCCGTTTGTGTGCGACTTTGTTTTTAAAAGTAGCTCCCTGAAAATGGATGATTGTCCAGGGTAGTGGGAGCTAAAGGTCTTTCACTCAGACCATATAATTGAGGGGACTGCTATAAGCCAGAGGCTTTAGGGCCATCACACGCACACACACACACACACACACACACACACACACACACACACATATACACACAAGCAGAGCGTTGCAGCCCTCACCTTTCAGACGTGTAATGTCACTGGTCATTGACTTTAAACAAGGGAGTGGAGAAGAAAAGACCACTCCACTAAACATTGCCTAGACATATCAATCCTTTTCTATCAGCCCTTTTCTATCTTTCTCAGGGTTTTTTTTTTTTTACACCAAATCAGATTGTGCTTGACTTCACTTTATTTTATTTTATTTTCGACAATTTTATACAGATGTTTAAAAAAAAAACCTGGATAAGCTTCATTATCATAATGGCCCTGGGTTACTTGTTAGAAGGTTAAGGAGCTCAAACCCCAACACAGCCAGCCTGCCTTATTGATAGATAATAATATAGATGGTATATTCAAAGAAAATAATTTGTCTGTATTACAATGAATTACAATATATGGATGGCAAATGAAGGCTTACAATCTGTCTTTTGTTAACATGTTTACCCAGGTACATTTGCTATAGTGGGGTTCTCGCACAGGGAAGCACGGTGGCACAGCAGGAAGTATTGCTGCCTCACAGTTCCTAGTCCTGATTCGATCCGAAACTCATGTTACTGTTACTGTCACACTTTGTCCCCATGTCTGTGTGTGTGTGTGTGTGTGTGTGTGTGTGTGTGTGTGTGTGTGTGTGTGTGTGTGTGTCTCATTTAAAAAAAAAAATAAAACAAACCAAAAAGCATGAATCCAATATCTTAGTATTTAGGT
>JAQQZT010000004.1:14451873-14464700 GCA_030068275.1 Clarias platycephalus | reverse complement strand
TTAAAGGAAGTTTTTTTGTGGTTTATGAAGAAATGCGAACATTTCCGTGCAAGTTTTATTTTTTAAGCATTTTATTTTTGCTTTTTTTCTCGCATTTCCCTATGTATAGCATGGGATATATCCGGTCCTCCGAAGCGTAAAATGGACGCGGAGAAAACAAACTAGACACGCCAAGAAAAAGCTGCATGCAACGTTTTTTTAACGCCGTATAAACGCGCAGCCAGACAAACGCACGTCATCAAAGCCCGTGTGAACACTCTCATTGACTCCTTTGTGTAGAAAACCCTCAGTGCTTCATCCGCAGGACATTCAGTAAATTCAGAAAAACTCTCGATTTTAACGCCCGTGTGAACAAGGCCTTAGAGTTCAATCACTTGTTGCCAGCAGAACCATATTAATCACTTGGAAGGCTCTTAACTATTCACTCTAGTTAAATCCAGGTGGTGACTTCATTTGTTTATTCATTTATTTATTTATTTTTAGCCACATTGTATTTTCAGTACATTGAACCTTGAGACAGACGGGATACAACGGCAGTTGACCACGCCAGGGTCCCTTCCTGTCAGCCAATATTATATGTTTTCTTCATCTTTAACTACCAAGTTTCTGCTACCACATGATCGCCTGATGTAAAGATTGCAGGTTGAGTCACTTGAAGGTGGAGTCATACGAAGCATTCATGACATCTGCAAGGATTCCTAATATGAAACACACGAGTCAAATGCTAGTTCATAACAGTGGAAGTGTGGCCCAGGTGGAAACAAAAACTAATGTCCAAATTTAAAAACTCATTCAATTCTCAATTACAAGTCCATAAACAAAATATAAATAAAAAAATAAAAAATGTCAATTACAGAATGCATAACTAAGATAGTATTCTGTTCAGAATTTCCCCTCCTCAGAACTTTTCCCCTTCCTGCAGGTACTACAGTGCCACCATTTTGCAGATGTCCGGAGTGCAGGATGATAAGCTGGCAATCTGGTTGTCCTCACTGACCACCTTTACTAACTTTATGTTCACACTGCTGGGTGTGTGGATGGTAGAAAGGGTAGGAAGACGGAAACTGACTCTTGGCAGCATTGTCGGTGAGTGCACACAGCATCTCAGCCCCTTCGTGTTTTTGCCGTATTGATGGATTAGAGACTATGCAATAGTTAAAAATATGGAACATTGCCAAGTAACTGTGGAAACAGGAGTCATTGGTGACTAGCTAGGAGACTAAAAGTGATGAGAAAGAATGACTGTTTGCAGCAAAGAAAATGTTCAGGATCATCTTTTAAGTGTTTTGTGTAAATTGAATACTGTACCTTGAGTTCAAAGTCACAGTAAATCGAATGACTGTTATAATCAAACTAAGAATAAGATGGTTTTCATGAGTATGTATTTGGTGCAGTCACCGTTTATGTTATGTAAGTGATTTAGTCCTTTCATAAACATACGTAACATTAACAAGGTCATTTATGGAAGCCTCTTTTTAAAAGCCATAATAATTTATTTAATGAAACGAGAAGAATATCTCTGCAATGCATTTCTTTCTATTGTTCCCTCTCTCTGTGCAGGGACTTGCCTGAGTCTGTGTCTCCTAGCTGTTGGGTTCCTGCTCTCTGCTCAGCACACTCCCCCTGTCACCCTCCACCATGCTGACCACGCTCTTGCCAACACCAGCTGCTCCACATATCTGTGAGTATAGTACGTCCTGGGTGTGTCCTTTTGCAGTGGTAACATAAAGCACCACTACAGAAAAAAAAAAAGATACATGTCAAATTATCTGTACAGTTAGATATAACTGGACCTTTAGAATATTTGCAGTAATGTGCAAAAGTCTTAGCCACCATATTATTTATAGTACAAATGTTGTTATATACAGTACAGTATTTTTATCATGTCTGTTATTTTGTATATAATCATTCACTGTTTCCGAATATACCTGAAAATGTTAAGAAATAAATAACATTACAGAAGGCAGCTTAGTGGTCGCATTGTACCTCCAGGGTCCAGGTGGGTTTCCTCCGGGTATTCTAGTTTCTTCCCACTGTCCAAAGACATGCAGGTTAGGCTAATTGGCGTTCCCAAATTGCCTGTAGTATGTGAATGAGCGTGTGAGTTTGCCCTGTGATGGATTGGCACCCCATCCAGGGTGTACCCCACCTCGTGCTCTAAGTCTCCTGGGATAGGCTCCAGGTCCACACGACCCTGTACACAAGATTAAGCACTGTAGAAGATGAGACGACAATGATGAACATTACAGAAGAATATTTGCATGCCTGTAAAGGAAGCAACATATTAAATTACAGACCAGTTTTCAGATGGAAACAAAAAAAACCTAATGTAGGCTCCTGGGTTTTGCATGAAAATAGAAAGGAGCAAGTGTGCTTTTGAAATAAAGTCTACATAAAAGAAACTTCTACGAAGTGGACTAGAGAGTAATAAAATATACACATTCAGAATTGCTGTAAAAACTCTTGTAAATGCTTGTAAAAAATTAAAAATGTGTTGCTACTAATAGTACTATAGTACTAGTATTACTAATAGTAATATGTACTAACAATAACACAGTGCCTAAGACTTTTGCACAGTACTTTAGTTGAATACCGCTGCTGTAGGAAGTGAAGCCAGGTTCAGTTAAAAGTGAAAGTTCACGTTTTAATTTGTCTGGAAATATAATGACTTGTCACTTAGATTGTGCACATTACCAAAAAGGAGATAATTAATTGCCTTCCCAAATTCACTCTGATTACAAACAAATGTTCTTATTGCATGGATTTCCATTAATCTCCTGACAACACGAGTGAATCATTTAATCAAGGGTTGATTAGCTGACAAGTGGCATCAGGTGTGCTGGTGCTGCACAGAGATTGCTGGCTGAAATGGGCTAGTCTAGTGCCAGATTATGGTTTATGAATTATTTATGACTAATAAATGAAGGAATGAATGAATTAATGAATGAATGGATGGATGGCGCACAAGTTAACAACTCGTGACACGGTACTTTCGAAATTTGTTATATTTCCCTAAATCATCCATTAACCATCCATTAAAACCTTGATGCTGAACTTACCCTTGAATCTGTGATGGCTGTGAAGTGCTGTGGTAATGGACTTTCCTCTGCATAGTTAGGATCAAACATGGCCACTGTGCTTCCTTTGGTCTCCTAATGCTGTGGTAATAGGGCTTCCACAGTATGTGGCCCTGCAAACCGAAGCCACGTCAGCTCAGAGAGAGAGAGAGAGAGATTGCTTTCTCTGTCCCAATTTACTCTCAT
This sequence comes from Clarias platycephalus, assembly GCA_030068275.1. Classification (NCBI taxonomy): domain Eukaryota; kingdom Metazoa; phylum Chordata; class Actinopteri; order Siluriformes; family Clariidae; genus Clarias; species Clarias platycephalus. The sequence goes on along the minus strand of JAQQZT010000004.1, from coordinate 14,461,437 downwards.
ACCACTGAGCTGATGAAACAACACTGGATCATTATGCTGTAATGGAGGCTGAATGGTTTGCTGTCGCAAAAAAACAAGCCAATCTGGGCATTCATGCTTTCTCGTTGTTGTCCAGTCTGCCCACTGTCCAGTCTGTCTCCTTTATGTGTCCAGTATGTGGAATGCTTCACGAAGGATGGATTTTTTATATATTTTTGGACGCTTCATACTTACAACTGATTTTGAATTCAGAATTTCATATTTCAAGTAAGATTCATATTTAAAGGGTTTTAAATTTGTTATAGCACTTTACAAAACTTTGATCGGTTTATTGAGTTTTGATGTGTACTATAGTCTCTGATTGTTGTTTTCGCTGACCTATGTGGAACTCGGATGAGGAAGCCAAAAATAGGGAAAAGTTAAAAGCAAACAAAAAAAAAAACCCCATTATAATTCCTTGAAATAAAGTGTTAAGTAAAAAAAGAAAGACATTGCACTTTAATTTTCACAATATCCAGTTCTGAGATTCTGTACTCCCTAGAAGCACAGACTTGTTTGTCCTTACTTTTGCTCCAGGTCATGTGAACTATGTATGCTGGATCCAGGCTGTGGTTTTTGCTACCAGCAGAACAGTACTGCTGTGTTCGCTTCCTCCTGCGTGCCAGTCAATCAGGCCTCCACAGAGAGAGCAGCGTGGGGCAGGTGAGTCATAATCAGCATCTGAGCGTGTAAGCCCCAAGTTTGCCTTTGCATGTTGAGATTCTGCACTAAAGCACAGCATCACGCTAAAGTGACATTAGATGATACTTTATGTCACACATCCCTTTCATTTTAAGCAAAATGTGTCTAATTTTCCCTTTTCTGTCAGATAAAGTGTGACACTGCCTTATGGTTATCTGTCACTTTTAACTGTGCCGCAGGTGCTCCAACTCAACACAATCTCCAAATCACAGTTTTTGGGCTTATAATTTTTGCCCAACCTCCTACTCTTGGCTAGTTCTCCTGGGTCTTGTTCTTTACTTGGCTTTCTTTGCTCCAGGTAAGCTGTCTCGGGGTAAAAGTAGTTGATTTAAACTACTAATGGAACATGTTGAATTAATTTACATTTAAATGTGTATTCGTATAATTTGCTTTAATTTCCTTCCAATAAGTTGCCCTTTATTTTATTTTTGGTTGTTTAGCTAAATGTATTTTTATAGATTTTGTGTTAGATCTTTAAAAAAACATATGTCTTTCAGGTCTGGGCCCAATGCCATGGACCATTAACTCAGAGATTTACCCACTGTGGGCCAGAAGCACAGGCAATGCCTGCTCAGCCGGAGTGAACTGGACCTTCAACGTGCTGGTGTCCCTGACCTTTCTACACATAGCCCAATACCTTACCTACTATGGTACAATTATTATTAAAAATCTGAAAAATAGGCCATCAAATTAAGAAAAATAATCAGCGTTATCTACATCAGGTGACAGGTCTCTTGATGAAATAGTGTCCATGTTTTGATTCATCAACTTTGAGATTTTAGTTTAAGTTTTACAAATTGATCTTCCTTAACTGAAATTCAGATGTGTTGTGATTTCTGTATTGTTTATTAGATACCAAAAGCTGACATTTATTTTGACCCTAAAAGAAGATATTATTAGATTATTAGAAATGTCCCTCAGATTCTTGGACTTATCATTCATGTTTCTCAGCTTTGAGTGAGATCTCTCTGTTTTTTTCCAGGTGCATTTTTTCTGTACTCAAGTCTTGCCGTGCTGGGCTTTTTCTTTGTTTACGGATGTCTCCCTGAGACGAAAGGCCGCCGGCTAGAGGAGATCGAGTCGTTGTTTGAAAGTCGACTGTGCTCCTGTGGCGCATCGGACTCAGATGAGGGCCGGCAGGTGGAGTACATCCGAGTTAAAGGATCGAATTACCACCTGTCAGACAATGATGGTTCAGATGTGGAATAAACCTCAGGTGAAAGTTCAAAGAACGCCCAGTAGATCCTCTCTCAGCTCTGCACATGGCTTATGAGGAGAGTAGGAAGGAATCCCTTTTAGCTTCACCCCACCATGAAACCAGCTGCATCTGTAGCAGTCAGGCTGCATCTTACAAATACAGCACGTCACTTTAAAGGATAATGGAACTACAGTAACATATCCAAACATAAAACCATATGCCTGCTATTGTGAGATATCTGAGATTTAAAAGTGTCTAAGTTATGGTATACTACGAATTGATGCAGCAGTGCTCAAAGTATACTGACAGATGTTACACAACAGATATTTTTGTGCTGTCAGCAGTAAAATGAGGTGTGTGTACAGAACAATAGTCAGTCAACTATTTTAGTCTTGCGTTTTTTGTAAAGATCCTAGGCTTTGGAATTGGGAACTTGTTCTCATCACAATGTTCAGTTTAATTTCTATGAACATTTTCAGCACGATTCTGGCAAAATTTTAATTTTTCAATTCAGGAGCATATCACACATGGGGTGTAACCTGGATTATGTCTTTTGTTGTTTCCTGTAATTGGAGCTGAGAGCATTGGAAGTGGTTTGTTCAGAAGGTAGTCTTTTTGAGATGAACCAAAACTACTACACTTCCTTCATTGTGTTTTTTTACCTTTTTAATCAGTTTTTTTTTTCTCCATAATATCTGTACTTCTCAGACCCTTGATTACCTTGATGATTTGGCTCAGTTTAATTTAGTCTTCCTTCACAGCCTTGTGTACAAATGGCTTTGCATCTCATAGGTCTCATCCATGTAACAAAGTGAAAACTGTTTTGATGAGTAGTGTAATATCCGATGTTATGTTTATATTGTACTGCTTGTGAGTATACACCTTGGTAGTTTGGTACACATAGAAAAGTGCCAAGCAGACATATTGTGCCTATATGTGCAACAAAGCAGTTGATGGATTTTGTAAAAGCAACAATATCAAGCAAACCTAACACAAGCTAATTTAAATGCTATTACTGTTGAGTGTGTATTGTGTGTTTGTTTACTGTTAGCACAAACAGGTAACTTAACTGTGTTTTCACGTTTGAAGTATGCTAAGTCTCCGAAACGGAGAAGCACTCTATAGAGCAGGGATGCTCATATCAGTTCTGATTATTGCAGTGAAGGAGAGACTGCTTCAGGAAACTATATTAAAGGCCAGGACTTTATTAGGACTTTGTGACAGAGTTTTATTTAACAGACGTTAGGGTGTACCAAATGTTTGAGTATGTGTTTGACAATTGAGAACACTTCAAAGTTAATAGGTCATTATGTTACTTTGAGGAGAGAGATCAAATCTATATAGTGGGTGTGGGAGTGTGGGTGTTTTCTATGTAAAATTAGTACTTTTACTACTACTACTATTATTATTATTATTATTATTATTATTATTATTATTATCAAACAGTGTTTTTATGATCAACAAAAACTAGTGAATATAAATATGTGTATAGTGTTAATTTGATTACTGTTGCTCTAAATGTTTTGCTAGATTTATATTCTATGAAAAATATTCATGACATTTGAATATTTAAACAATAAAAAGTTGTCCACTGTTTAAAGTAAGTTTTTGGTTTTCAGTATTTATCTCCAGTGTACTGTACTGTAACTTAGTCATCCAAACGAAAGGCAATGTGACACATACAGATATAAACCTTCTGAGAACAGATGCTAACTTTCAACACAACAATACAAAACAGCGCTGAGTCATCGGTCTCACATTTTTATGGATGCTTATTTTTCTGCTGCAGCATGAGCAGGATGTCTGCGATTTCTTTAAGCTTCCCCTTCTCCTCAGATTCACCATCTCCACCTGTTTCAGCAGTAAAGGGAGTGTCATGTTCCTCTGAGTTCACAGGGGGGTTCTGATTCACACACTCCTCCTCATGACCTTCACACTTTTCTCCTCTCAACACCATGTTCTCTGATAACTTCTCCTTTAGATCTACAAAAGGAAAGTATTTATATTACAATCTACAGACTTTCATACTGTATATATATGCTCCACTGGCAAATTATACACTATTACTTACAATGCCATGCATAACCGACATCGGTTTCACACTAATCATAATAATAGTTTAAAAACCCTGTGATTTCATGTTGCAATGAGCTAGTTATTAATACCTGGGGCATTTGTCTGAAAGCAGGGCAGTAATGAATGCTTTTTCATGCTTGCCTGGCTCTCAGATTTGCTCAAACCTTCACGACCTATGAACATTTCTGGACCTTGCTTTGTAAGCTCTGTTTTAGACATCATCCAGGAGGTGTTCCTCTCCACCTTATGGATTTCTGACTGAGCAAAGTGATTACCACCATGTTTTTCACTGCTGTGACAAGTCTGCCTCCTAGTGGCATGAGCTTTGTCTCTCTTACTGTGGTGATTGTGAGCTGTGGGCGCAGTGAAGATACCCATCTTAGGTGCTTTCAAAAGACAACACTGCACAGAGGCATCTTGAGAAATCAAACCGTAAAAACTTGCAGTCTGCGTTGCCTTGTCTTGTATCCTGGGAGATGCTTTCTTACGTGTTCTACCACTTTCCGTATTAGTCTGCAGACAAGAGGGAACAAACTGATCTTTCTCACAGTCCTGTTCATAATTGATCCTTTTCAAGGCTTTTGTAATCCCATGGGCTTTACTCTCCCTACATATTATTGACTGGTTGCAGGGCAGAACTCTTGTTGGAGCACTCATCCCTGATGGACAACTTTGACTTGTCCTCATAATGTCCTTAGAGAGGGACAGGTACATGTAAGAATCACCATCTTGCTTTTGTCCTTTTTCCTATGACAACATTCATACAGAAATACTGTTTTCAGGATAAGGAAACTTAAATAATCAAACCAATAAATGAATTCAATAATCTAATTAAAACTCTAACAGGTGTATAAATACATGAATATATATCAATATGAAACATGAATATCATCAAATGAATCTACTGTATTTTACACTTCAATATTGCTTTTATATTTACTAAGTCCAAAAATTATATTCTGTTAAGGACCATGAAACAACTCACTAAAATGTTTTGGAGAGATGGAACAGAGTTTGTTGCATCATCTGAGGTGACACAGCCCTCTCCATGAGAACAGGTTACAGATGATTCACAGACATGCTCGGAAATAATTCTATGTACTTTGCCTGTGGGAACAAACTTACTTATACTCTTTAAAAATGTCAGCCAGGCACTATAAGCTTAAGATTAAAGAATAAAACTTACAGGGTCTGCAGTCAGCACACCTAGACACGTGCTTTGAAACAAAAGGGTAAAGAGAAAACATCAAACATCAGTCTTCAAAGGAACCACTTTTTAACAAAAAATATACAACTCAGCTAATGCAGTACATTATAAGCTTGAGGAATATGGTACCAAATTGCAGATACATTTAAGTGGCTCTGTAAACAAAGATGCTCTGTTTGTTTGTTTGTTTGTTTGTTTGTTTTTGTTTGTTTGTTTGTACATTTTTTTGTCTACATTTTGACATTACACTAGTAATAAATAAGCATTTTTTATTTAAACAAAAAACCCTTTTAAGCTAGTGCCATAATAACTGGACATATATTTAAAAGGCAACAAGTTGTCAATACAGTAAGTTAATATGCTGAAATACTGAAGTGGCCTATGAGAGAATTAAATAAAGCAACATATATAAATCAATTTAAGTAAATGACTTAAAATGAACAGCACTGTTACCTGAGATAAGAAATCAATACTGCGGTCTTTGCTGTATGATTCGATAAAATCACTTTAAAGAAAAGAAAGCACAAGTCACAAAGACAAATATATCATAAAGCATTTGATACTAATTGAATTTAATATTACTGTATTTCATAAATCAAGCCACTAACTGAGATCTTGTGGGGGCATCCAGGTTCTCGTTTTTTGTTGTTTTCTTACCAGAAATATCTACAATAGACAGACGAAGAGAAAATAAATTCACATACCCTATTAATATTAAAACACTTTAGTCACTAATATTTTATAGAACACTGCACAATAACTTAATTGGCTGAAAAAGTTGCTCGGCCTATGCCTGAGTATCTGAAGACACCATCTACAGTGCTGTTGTGCACCACCGTAATCACTGCATACACCTTTAGTGTATAGTGCTTTGTGTAAATATGCATGCTCCTTACACTAGACTTTTCTACATTTTATTGTCAGAGTAGCCGCAGCTGAACTTTAGTCATGATTGTATGTCATGAAGCTTCACAAAATAGCTTATACGTCTAAATTGGGATGAATCATCATTCCATAAAAAATACATCCCAAACCGAGAATACTATTAAATCTGATTCTGCCTAGAGAAAGCCAATCACCAAATGTCAATGACCATGTATGACGGCACTAAGTAGACAAGCAACCGGAGGCCAAAGCTGTTTCTTGAAATGATGCTATCACAACCACGGTTCATTGTACAGATGAGCAGTGTGGAATATTTTTAATAGCTAATCCCTGATTGATCCTTTCCCAGAACTCGCTCATAGACTTGTTTTGATAGCAACTTGGTCATCCTGATCCTATTTGTTTACATATGCTCTCCCAGGAACATACCAGGCCCCAGGTTTATTTAAATTAAAATCATGTGACTCTTTTCAAATGTCATCGGACTTCACTCAGCTTATTATCCCCTTGCTCCATGTCTTTTTTTATGCCTAAACAATACATATTACTATTACATATTAGCACATATTACTCTTCACTATCTTAACAAATGTTAACCTTTATTCTTTTAATATTTGTTTTTTAACATATATCAGTCATGGAAAAACCAAATACACTCCTGATAAACAGGTTATGTACCTTCACCTCCATTGATAAGGCCAAAAAATGGTGGCCTTTCTTCTTGGTTTTTCATCTCTAAATCATGAAATGGGTTTTCTGTTGACTGGATGGAAGGCCCACTGCTTTCTCTGCTATTTTCAAACAATTATTGGAGACACCTTTTAGCTCAGTATAAGTAGGAACATTACCTAAATAATAAAAAACACACTATTAATAAAAACCTGAAAATCCAAATGAAACAAAATCGTCAAAAATAAATAAATTGTTACGCTCCCCATAATAAAAATTAGCCATATGTAATTTCTTTCCTAATGTCTAGTTTGGATCATCTTAATGACCCAAAGCATTTCAGTGTTCGATTAAATTCTTTTAAAAAGGCACACAGATTTATCCCTACGCACTCTGCAGGTTCGTCCTGGAATACAGAAGTGTCAGTGTTTGTTACTTCCATAGATTCAAAAACTATTGACTGACAATTTGTGCTGCTACTGCTGGATTATACTAATCTTTCGTCTGTGGAGCTCATGTTTAAAGTTCATCTCACCTTTGTAAGGTGCTCACGAACTGGACTCCATCTGCGAAGCCAGCCTGGGAGGCTTCTGTTTGAAAAGGCACAGTCCAAGGATTATACTCACACATATCCATTGGCTGGAAAATAAGCACAAACCATTTTTTGCATAAGTAATTTAAAAAAATGGAAATTATCAGTTTAATATACTGTAGCTAACAAATAAAAGTACAATAAAAGACATATCCCAATGTTTTCCATTTTTTGCCTGTTCTCAGTTTCACACCTTCCTTGAAATATGAAAGAATGACCTGAATGTTGTTTGTTCACGTGTTCTCTGTGAAATACATGGAAGTGGGCGGATTGCCTACGATCCAGTAAAAATATACAACTCTATCATTGGTTTCTGTTTGAAGACTGAAGTAAATCTGTAGTGTCATCCAGGTTTAAAAATGACTGAGAGCAAAGGGGGCAAAATTAGCCATGCTTTCTGGTTGAGAGGGAGGACATTCACTCCCTCCCCTGTCAATCACAATGACAGACGCCAATCAGTTATACTGTACTACCCAGCAATACATGATAAGCATGGGTTTAAAAATATTTAGTTGGCTAGCTTTAGGTATTTTGGAGGAAGCGTTTTAGTCTTTACCCACCTGGCTGGCAGTTTGGGAGAGCTGGCTTATACTGTAGGTGAAAATTGGCAGGTGACTAAATATGCAGGGGAATCGTGTATTTTACTCATGGTAGGTAAACAGCTCATGGAAAGTTTTTATCAATAGGATACTTCTACTTACTAAAGAATTTCTTTTCTTTAGTAAAACTGGAAACATATTGTACTGAATATACAGTAAACTACATTTAAGGTTTGTGTTTGGGGATTTTAATCTCATACACATACAATTTGTGAAAACAAATATGCAATAATAAAAATAAAAATACAATAATCATCCAATCCCCTGGTACATGTTTACTGTATATCACTTTTCTCTCTTTTTAATAATGACATATGCAAAGGTTACTTAAATAATTGCTTCCCCCTTGTGGAGAATCTACTGTCTCTTCAATGTAAGTGAATAATTGAGTAAGTGAGCTACAGTGAGCCTGACATTTAAGCTTCTTTGCATCTCCATTTAATTGACAGCTTGATATGTCAGGATTTACCTGAGCATCATTCGTGCAGTGTGACTCTGTTGGTGGTGAAGAGGCGATGTGTGCAGCTGGTCTGGACCTGAGGTTGAAGGACTCTGATAAGGATGGCGAGCTTGGAGAAAATAAACCTTCACTTCTCTGAACCCCGTGATGACAGGCTGAAGTGCTATTGTCCGACAGGTTGCTTTCCAGTGACAGCTTAGGGTTTATATTATCATTACCATATGCTTAAGTTAATATTACATTAACAAAATACTTATATGTTTTATAAATATCTGAAAACTAAACATGAAACCAAAGATAATGAACTGTTCATGGTGGCCTATGGTAATAAAGCCCACCCAGAGTAACTTGTTTCATATTGGCTCTCACCGTCTTAAACTTGAATTCATCTATTAGGCCGGGTTTTCTTTTCTTCAAACTCAGTGATTGGTCACTACAAAAATGTAGATAGAGTAATAGTAACAGCATTATGGGTGTGACATTTTAATATTAACTTTTTACATACAACATATGGCCAAAGCATAGGAATAGGCATAATTAACATGTGAGGATGTGAGTACATCCACCCCAAATATCATATAAGAATTAGATATCGAAATTACTCACTGTTATAAAACATAATAAATTGGTTGGCTTTCTTGAGTCAATGTAATTGACAAGCAGGGACTAATGGCGCGAACAAGCGCACAAACAATGACACGAGGATGAGAAAAGACCAAATAACATTTTTTTAATTTGTTGGTTTGCCAACTAATAAAGAGAGGAAAGGTATGATATTTACTATTTATAAATACTGGAATAACAAATTGATACAACCTTGTTTGTTTTATACAAAATGTGTATGTGTATCATCAAGTGGTATGTCTCTTCCTCTTGATGAATGTGGTGAAAGTGAAATTTAGTCCCCTTTGCTGATATAATAACCTATGCTCTTAAAAGAGTTTTCATTAGATTTTGGACCGTGGCTGTGTGGATCTGTGTTCACTCAGCCACAAGAGTATTACTGAAATGAGGCACTAATGTTGGGTGACGACACATAGAGTATCTATGCATGCATGCATTACCAGCATGAAATACTGTGTATATATATATATATATACACACTCACCTAAAGGATTATTAGGAACACCTGTTCAATTTCTCATTAATGCAATTATC
>JAQQZT010000004.1:14411217-14423618 GCA_030068275.1 Clarias platycephalus | reverse complement strand
ACGATAGACCAAAATCTCTACCGGTTGACAAATTTCTACCGGTTAACCGTGTATACCGGTATACCGCCCACCCCTAACCTCATATAAGAAGTTCTCCCTGCCCCGGCTTGTTGGTGAGCTCTGCTGTTCTCTGGTGGAGCGTGGCTCATTTATACAGACACTGAAATGGCACATTTGGAGGAGGAGTGAAATTTAAAGGAGTTTGAGATGTAAAAACAGGGATTTTTCAGCTCCAGCATTAACAGACACACTTTGGGGAGCTTTGAGATCATGTTAACTTGTTAATCTGAACATCTGACCAGACCATCAGCTGCGATATGTGGCTAGGTCAACATCAACTATATTGATAATGCACAGACATGAATTCCTTTATTTTTTTTATTTATTTCTTTATTAATTAATTTATTTATTTTGTAGGTGCAGTCAGTAGTGATTGAGAAAAGTTCTTGCTCAACAGTCCTTACTCTTGCTCTTGTTGCAGTCCTGGGATTTCAACTCCCAGTTGTATAGAATTACACCCATGGACATATTTGTGACTAGATAGTACATTTAGTAATTTTACCCCTCATCTCAACTGCGTATCAGAACAAATTGACATTTTCTACAGTAACATGAAGTTTGTGTGCCATGATATTTGCACACAGCAGTGAACTGAACCCACCAGCCACGCATTCACAAAACAAGCTTCAGTTACAGATAGATACACAGTGAGTGTAAGCATCTCTATGAGTGTGTGTGTGCTGTATGAAGGGCTTGACTGTGTTTGCCTCTGTCTCAGCTACCGGTCCTTTGAGTGCCACGGTACTCATGCAAGCCTAAACCAAGCGATTAATAATGAAAAGCCTTAGAGCAGACAGTACCGCTCTTTGTAATGTTCATCTCTCAGTCAATCGAATTGCAAGCTTTTATTGCATACAATGGTGCGTCCTTTACTCTTCTAGAGCTAGCTTTGTTTTGATCCGTGCATTTACTTCAGTTTGGAATGGAAATAAGCCAAACATCAGTAGGGAATATTGCGCAATCTTTATGGGAGTCATATTTATAGAGTCTCATATATAGAGTAGCTGAGTGCTGTTTTACATTTCCGCGTTATCTGTTTATCATGTCGGAGGTCATGATAATTTTTGGACGTCCATCAAAACCTGTTACAGAGTCTTTGGTCAGTGAGTCTAGCAGAGACGTCCACCTGCTGTGTCCTCTGTCTAATTGTGTGGACTTTCATATCAATATTTATGAGCCCATTTTATAGAGCTGAACAAGGACTATGTTTCTGAGAGCCATCTGTCTTCTGGTTTGTAAGAAAGCGCTGACTCATTTCAGATGAGGTCACCCAGAAAATCCACTCCTAATGGGAATATCTCTCCGTCTTTATCAAAGTTGCTGGCAATCAAAGCGGGAGCTTGACTTCCGCAACCTCTCGAGGTTTATCTTATCATCTTTCTGCTGTTGCTGCATGCATGGCAGGGATCCTTCAGGTCAAGTTGTCAGTGTGGTGTGTTTGTCTGTAGGGTGTTTTTCTTGAATGGCCTCATGAAGTTCACAGAAGGCTGGGGAAATAGAAAGAACTCGTAAATCCCTTCTATAATATTTAATCTCTGTGCGTGTTTTTGTCACATTATTTAAATAACAACATGCTATGTAGAGGTAAAGATTACAGAACTATTAAAGGAACAAAAAAGTCAAATGAAATAGTGTAAAATCACTTTAAATTAATAGTAAAAATAAGAATAGAATGCACAAGAGATTAAAAGAAAGAAGACTAAAAGACAAAATATTCTGCAATACCAAGCTGGAGGCTAAGGCTTTTATCTAGTATTTTAATTTTAAAGGAAATGATTAAAAAGTCAAAATATGGAATATATATTTTTTTGTGTTGAGTCATCTTTCACAAAATTGTTTAAATTTTATACTGAGTGAGAAGTAAGGCTCTAGATAAGGTTAGAATGTACACGGTTTGAAAAACTTTGCATATTTCAGATTAATAGCTTGCGCAATACTTTTAAAAGAAAGTCATGATATGACTAAAGAAATTGCACATATTGCTGGCATACACAGATCATCCATAACATTATAACACAAAACATCTTGCCCAATAGTGTGGCGGGTTCCCCTTGTGCCACCAGGGCAGCTCTGGCACCCTGGGCATGTGCTGTGGTGTCTGGCACCAGGACATTAGCAGTGGATCCTTTGGGTGCTGTGGGTTGTAGCTTGGGGCCTTCATGAATCAGATTTATTTGTGGACTTAAATTTAGGCAAGTATATTGTTGAATTAAAGGAAATGGCTTTAATTGTCTCAAATTGTCTAAAATCCCATTTACTCTGCTTGGTTGTTGTTGGAATATCTAACGGCTCATATCCAGTTCCCAATAAGTGCAGGTTGAATACAGGATTCCACATTTTGCCTTATCTTGTGTTTTCAGAATTTCCCCCATTTCCATTAATAACTGTACTGTTTTGGGAGGGGAGAGGGCCAGCTGTTTTGTGTCCTTGTGTTTGCTGGCTTTCCACTCATTGACCAGAGCATGAGGCAATCTGACAACTCTGTGAATGCCCCCTGTCCCTTTTCCTGCAACCTCTCATGTGTGCGTGGTGACCTTTGACCTGAGGAAGCTGTCAGGAGCTGATCAGTGAACCATTCAGAGGGGTTTAAAACCACTCAGTTTCACTTAGTAAGTTGACTTGCATTCTTTGCTTTCAGGGGGTCTGACTGTGCCAGAGTTCCACATCTCTCATTGTAGTAGAGATAAAAGGATAAAAGATAAAATCAGTCGCCCCCCGTCAGAACTATAAACATAATATGAGTCAGAATTTAAGCAAGTATTTTATTTTATTTTATGGGTTTTAGTATCTGGGCTTGTGTTGGTCTGTAATGCTGGATCGCTGTACGTTTAGCAGGATTTTGTGATCGGTTCATCCGACATCTTTCATGCCATGAAGTAAGGAAATTAGTGTCATGTATCTCATACTGTGTATTTATCTCATACTGCAAATGTGGACTGGTTAGGGTTACGAATTTGGAAGTATTGTGATGAAACATTTCAACCCTTCTCCCACAGGTTTTATCAAGGGTTTGAGTGTAATCTTGGCATAATAATTTGACTGCAAATCTGGCATTACCCCTCTACAGAGCACATCGCTGCCAAAAAAAATATTTTGCTTAGGGGACTAAAGTTGACTGTATTCTCTGGATGGAGCCGATGGCATGCTCTCGCTATCCTGTCAATCACTAGGATTATACAATCAGGTCCATGAATTTTAAAACAAAGATTTTTTTATTGCCGTCTATAAACCACTTGATTGACTTTGAAATGAAACACTCCTCATGTGAGAGAAGTCAAGACTTTCAGCTTTAATTCAAGGGGGGTGATGAAAGTGTGGTATTAACCATTTAGGAGTTACAGGTATTTACATACACCCCATTTTGCGGGCTCATAAAAAATGGAACAAGCTATTTCATGGCCATTTGTGGCCTGTTCGCTCATTACTCCAAGACTAATTAAGCAGATAAAAGCCCTGGAGGTTGTTTTGTTTGCATTTGGTAGCTGCTCACTCGAACTCTCGACGTGAAGTCCAAAGAGGTGACAGCAACAGCAAAAGAAAACTAAAGTAGATGATTGCAGAATTTTGTGTATGATGAAGAAGAACTCTTTCACAAAGTCTAACCATGTAAAGAACACTCTCGAGAAGGTCAGAAGTCAGGAGTCGGGCTTATGAAGTAAATACAGACCCTTCACAAGAAGTTGCAAACTAATGGTAATGCTCAAGAACAGAAAGACCAGATTAGACTTTTGACTGATTAAATTTTGTCCGATTTTTATTTTTTAGACTGATTAAACACAAATTAACTTGGTCTAGAATGATGGAAAGAGAAAAGGAGAAATTGAGAAAGAAAGAAACAGTTTATGATCCAAAGCATACCACATCATCTGTTAAACATGGTGTCAGTGTTATTGCATAAGCATGTATGAGTGTCAATAGAACTGGGTCACTGGTGTTTATTAATAAACTGACTGCTGATAAAATGTAGCAGGGTTTCTTTTGTGTATAGGACTATACTCTGCTCAGAATGACCAAATACTGCAAATCTGATAGAACATCGCTTCATATTGATTGGTAAAGACCCATAATATACAGTGAAAACTACCCTAGAGTTTCTCAAGCCAAATAAATGGGATAATCTTTACTGGCCAAGTCAGTCATCTGATCTCAACCCTATGAAGCATGCATTTCACTTACTGAAGATAAGACTGAAGGCAGCAAAACTCAAAAACAAGCAGCAGCTTAGAGCAGCTGGAAGAAAAACCATCTTGAAGGAGGAAACTCAGCATTTCATCATATCCATGGGTTCAAAACTTCAGGCAGCCACTGACTGGTTAGGATATGGATTTTCCTACGAGTATTAAAGGCAATCGTTTTTGTTTGTATTTATGTTTGTTTGTCCCATTATTAATGAGCCTCCTAAATGGGTGGGTGTACGAAAACGGATATAATTCCTGAATGGTTAATGCCCATTGTTGTCAAACCTCTTGAATTAAAGCTGAAAGTTTTAACTTTGCTCACATATTGAGTGTTTTATTCTGGTTAGTGCTTTCCTCCGAGTGTGCAACGCTGCCTGGAGGTTCGGCATGAAACATAACCGGCTGTTTTTAGAGAGCCCATTAGATTCCACCTGTATCAGTTAATTGCTGGTGTATGACAGGAGAGAGCTGACTGGTCAGTTAGACCTGGAAAGAAACAGTTGTACCAATTATACTCAAAAACTCTTGAGTGTTTCTGACTTGTCTCCAGTTACCATAAATTATGAATGCTAACATCACTTGTCCATCATGGTTTTGACATTTCACTTGGACAACGTAACCCCAGTCATTGTCAGTATCTGATTAATATAGATATTTTATATTGGTATGATTCAAAAATTGGATGAACATGCTTCTAACCTTCGCTTATGAAGTCTAGCATCTGCACTCTGTGAATCTGTGCCTTGTTATAGGGATTATGGAAAGTGTAGTGTAATATGTCCTCTGAAAGAGGCTTGTTTGTACCTGTTTGTGAATGTCATCGTGCCAGACATTACCTCTGCATCTTAACAATAGTAGCCCTTGAACTAAAACCGTAAACTGCCCCAAGTACCAAACCCTGAACATGTCGACAGCCTCAACTCAAAACACCACAAATTTGAGAATGCCTTCATGTTGAGTGTGTGATGTCTACAAGTAAGCAGGGCTTTTTGAAATTGCAGCGAGAATGGCAAACAGGGAAAATCCTCACATCCAGTCTCTCTCTTCTTCCCTTCTGCTGCTTTTCATGTAGCTGTAATTTCAGAGAAGCAGGTTAGACACCACTCTAAGTGTTTGGTAAGGTTACATAACATGAAAAGTGACTCTGTCTGTGAGCTGGAGGTGATGGAAAGGAAAGGAAAGCAACACTATATCTGACAAGCCTAAGAACCATTCTCATGTTTCCTTTACTTTTGGGAGCTTCCAAAGGTTATATATTATTCCAGCCTCACTCTTTTCTATATTAAAGGAAGTAACATTCCAATTTTCAGCTAAATATCAGCAGTTTAATCCTAATCCTGTGAATTCTTATCATATTCCTGTACAGTTAGTCCCCTACATACAAAAGAGTTCCATTCCGAGAGCTTATTCCTAAGTCTAATTTGTTCATAAGTCCAACAAACATTGTCTAGGACTAGGATACTAACACAATTGGCTATGCATGTTCCATGATGTTGTCCTTGTTATTTAGAATCATGCAGGTGGTTGAACGATTCATGTTAAAAGAACTAGCAATGTGTGCCATCTTTTTTCCTTGCACCTTTCTCGCAATTGTTTTCACTTTTGTCCCCATCATTATTGCTTAGCAGTACCAGCTTCATCGCCACTGCTTTTACGCTTGCTCCCGGACATGCTGGGATGCACGCTGCAGGCATGTGACTGTGTACGCCGGACATAAGATCCAACTTCCATGATTGAACAAGTGTGAACGTATGATCTCAACCTTATAAAGCATGCATTTCACTTACTGAAGATAAGACTGAAGGCAGCACTATCCTTCCAGGTTTTGATGTGCGTTCCAATCATTTCAAATCTCCTTAGTTGGTTTCTTTGCTCGATGCAGCCCAATAATTTGACCCTTCTGAAATGGTGGCCTTTATTTTGGCCAGGCAGTGTACAAGACATGCTGTTTCACAACAGGTTTGGTTAAGTTACGGATCAAAGACTGTTAGACTTTTAAAGATGTTACTATGTAAAACAGGATTATCTAGTTGTCTCAGATAAGTGGTTTCCAACCCTATTCCTAGAGGACCACTGACCCTGCATATTTTAGTGTTTTCCATGCTACTGACTTTTAGTTAGTTGATTAGATAAATCAGGTGTGCTGTAAAATGTGCAGGGCAGTAAGAGTTTGAGAACCATAAGAACAAGAGTAAGAACAATTGTCTTAGATTACCGTAGCTTATCATGAGTAAAATACATGTTATCACATAAAGTAAACACTTATGCTGACCGTACTATACCAACAGTAGTTAATACATTTTTATTTATTTTATATGTTAAATGTAGGGCTTGGTCAACGCATACTGTATATATATTAAAATAGGATAAGTTGAAACTGTTTTATTAATAGTTATATTTATTAAAATATGAATGAACATAATTTTGGTTTATTAGACAAAGTAATAATTTAATAGGGTTCTGTGCACATGGAAAAACAGATCATAGTTATTTTTAAGGGTTGAAATAGGACATCAGGGTTCTGTCTTTATGATTGTTTCCTGTAATGAGTTAAACGGTATGCGTGTTGTGTCCTGTACTGCGCTGCTCAGTAATAAGTCCATAATATTAATTCACGAAAGAAATTAGGATTTACTAACTGGAACACATCTCAGAATTTCCTACAACAGCACACCCTACACTTTGATGTACAAGTATCAGGGATCACATGCTCTTCAAAATTGCAAAAAAACAATTTATAGTAGAGATGATGCAAGATGAGGTCAGCTGCAGAAGAGCTCTGGGAGAGGCAGTGACTCAGCTGCTAACCAGAGCAGGAAATCAAATCCCCCCTAATGTCCGTCTCCTCTCTAGAGACCAATTTCAGATCAGTAGCATCATTGTGATCAATTCATGTGCCTGACTCAGAGGCCATGACACAGTTACAGTACTGCTCCTGCTGCACAGTCCCTTACTTACTTCTACATATTGTTTTTCTTATTGGCCTCTTTGATCTGTTACACATAAAGCCCTGGTCCTACAGTAGATAAGCTTCCATTAGGCCTCAGATTAGCAAAGGTCAAAGTAGCCAGATAGTGATTTACTTATAGTACATATACAGTGATTTCAGTAGTTTCATAGCAGAGATTTAGAAGAATAATTTGATCAAATCATGTCTATAATTTATAGAAACGTATATACTTAGTGAAATAAATGTCGACAATGTCACAGTTCAGCTAAATGGGTTAACACTGAGGCTGAAATGATATTTTGGTGTCATTTGTACATCAGATGCAAGATTGAATAATTGATTATTTTGCAAAACAGAAACATTAAGTTAAGATGTTTGACATGCCTCAAGCTACGATATTGTGAAATGTATCTTCCACAAATGTTTGGATAATATTTGGATAAAGTAGCATATCGGTGTTGTAGATTCAATCTGACGATTTGAATATGTCTTTTAATATGTAAATGTCCCGATGTAGACATTCTGTGGTAGGTACACTAGGATTGTACCTACAGTACCACCTAAATCAAAAAAGCGATCAGTCTTTGCTAATTGACAACATTTACTACTTTGCATTGGCTGCTTCTTCAATGCACCGCAGTACATTTTTATTCATATTAGCCCAAATATCTCACCTTTATTTGCCCAAGTATTGTCTACATTGTAATTAAGTAGACCTAACCTTTCATTTACATAACTCCCCAGGTTTAAGGTCGGATATCTTCTGTATTCTTCTCAGTGACCGAATGAGCAGTGGACGTGCATGGAATTCCATTTTTAACTTTAAAGAGTTTACTTTAATCAGTAAGCAGCAAACAAACGAGATAATCCAGCACAAAAGATGTGTTTCTAGAATTGTAACTCGGGTTGAACCCTGGGAGAAAAGGGTTCATTGGAGGTTATCTGTCACTGTAATTTCCAGGAATGGTAATCACCAGGGAGTAGCCGATGCAATATTATCATGATACCTAGGTGCTGATTCTATTTGTATCATGACTTTACAAATATCCCAATTTAATATAGAAGTTTTCTTTTCTGATTTTGATGCAATTTCAACTAAACCTTGCACATAGTTGTCTTCAACTACATACGATACTGTGCTGCCTGTCAACATGTGAATAGTTTAGCTACAAGTAGCAGTATATAGTGTTTTGCCACCTCAAAATGTAAACAAATAAATTTTATAATATTATAATATAATATTTATAATAATTTCATACTTTAAATATTTATTCTGGAGTCAGCATGATCCATGAATTGCTACAAAAAAGAATCATGACACACTTTCCCACCCACCTCTAGTAATTTTTATAATGAGGTCTATAGGTTAAAATTGCGTAAGCTCATCACATGCCTAGAAGGGTTGTAAGCCTTATACAGCCTTATATCACCTTTGCCCTCAATATGCATAGGTTTGCCTGCTGTAGCATAATGCTGATTAAATGTCTGGTTTAATTAAAGACATTTACAGTAGCTATCACTCATTACGGATGGTGAATCCAAATAAAATGATAACTGAAATACAAGAGAAGGCCTGTACTTTTTGCTAGAAGAAAAATCCACACTCAATCCATCTTTGTCAGCAGAGGTAAAGGTTGGAAAGCTTCATGAAGGCAGCCCTTATTCTAGTCCTGGCAATGTTGTGTTTACATTTAAACCTTAATTTGAAACCTGCGTGTGAGCCTCAGAGCTGCCCCATGACCACCATGTGGAGAGCCAGGATAGAAATCACAGTATTCTTCTGAACATTTTAGAAACTTTTAAATACCACACTTAACTTAAGGCCAACTTTAAAAGCTTGACCTGAAGCTGGTATTAGTTTTTTAAAGGCACTGAACAAAAACAACCTGGTTAGGATGCCAGTCAATCAAAAGGCATCATACTGTGCACCCACACATTCACACACTTATTTACACTTGGTGGTAATTTAGAGTAGTCGATACTCATACAGTACCTTCAGTTTTTTGGACGTTGACAGTAAATGGGTCTTCCAGTTTCTGTCCAAACTGAAAAACATGGAAACCTAAAGAAATACACAAAGAATGTGAATGTTGATGTCAAATGCTGCAGAGACAGTAACCCAAGCTCAGGTTTGAAAAGGAGCGACCCTTGACCTGCGAGGTGGCGATAGGGCCAACATTTCACACCTGTGATTATGTACACTATAAGTTATGTGGACAGTTAACAATCACAGACATATGTACAATGTGAACATCCCATTACAGAGTTTGTCCACTGAGTCTTAATTATTTTTAACTTGTTTTGATTGTGCTTATTGGGGAAGAATTTAGGAACTCTGTGACCATGTGAAATGTAAGTCTAGTGTTCATTTTGTGTCCGCTTGATTTTCCGTTGGCTCTCTTTCACATACATCCGTCTTCTCTCCTGCCATCCACGTGCTGGAAGATGTGTCCTCAGAATGGGAATGCTAAATTACCGGGTCCTGATGTCATTGGCACACAATAAGAGCTCTGTGGCAGACAGTTAAATGTTACTACTGTAGCTCGTGCCCAAGCAGTGCCAGGACCTGCAACACTAACCTGCTAGCACCAAGCCATCAAGACTGACATGTTACTGATACTATGCTATAAATTATTATGCAGTACAATTCCTAAATACAACCTCTCTCACACAGTCTATAGTGCTCGTCAGTGGTCTCATTCACTGTTTATTAATGAATGAGTGCTCTTAGTAGGAATGACACTTTTGTGTTAATACTTCTTGTATGGCCTGCTGTATTGCACAGTAAATGAAACAGGCCTTCAGTTTCTAAACGGGAATGAACGAGGCATCAGGAACTGGATCGCTGGGGTACGGGGATGACCAGTTTTAGACCAGCTTAGAGAAATGTGGAGACTAGGACTGGTTTGGTAGGGAAAGGGATGCGTAAAAACAAACGGGAAAAAAAGTTAATGAAATGAAAAGGGTGTGACTCAATGAATATGCTTAGTTTCCCTCTGCACACAGAACAGTGAACGATCTGTTCATATGCTGGTTAACGTTAGCTGTGCAGCACAGTGGCCTGTAATGTAGCCTCTCTCGTGTACACTCCAGCCATCAGTGGTCAGGTTACTGCCTCGTACCTACATTTACTAGACATTTTACTTAGTATATGTATTTTTTCATTAACTAACTATGTACAGTGTAGTATACTTAAATTACTGAAAAAACTCTATTTTACTACAGTGTGTTTAATAACCCTTTCAAATCGAGTAGGCTTTAATTCATTTCAACCGTGAAATTTCAGTGTTTTCAAACATTCCTCAAGGTGCTACATACAACATAAATTAACAACAACCAACTACTGTAGCTAACTAAGAAATTGCACCTAAGCGAGACCTGTCATTCACGGTGTCTCTGTGTACAGTATTCCAAATGTATTCATTTTCACACTTCCAGTAACCAGTAAACCAGGGATCAGATGACGTCATTAGAACTATTAACTCTTAAGACTGCTCTGCATTCATCGGCACCATCTATACCGCTTTATCCTGTACAGGATCATGGTGGGTGGCCTCAAGCCTATCCTAGGAGGCTTGGGGCACGAGGTGGGGTACACACTGTGAATGGGGTGCCAATTCATCACAGGGCACTCACATGCTCACAATTTGGGAATGCCAGTTAGCCTAATCTGCATGTCTTTGGACTATGGGAGGAAACCCACCAAGTACAGGAAGAACATGCAAATTCCATGCACATGGACCCAAGACGGGAATCAAATCCCGACCCTGGAAGCGCAAGGTGACTGTGCTGTAGGTGTGTACTGTAGGTAGAAACCCGACATTTTCTCAAAAACTATTATCGCCGGCATGCTTGCAGCTGTTGAATATCAGGTAAGTGGTTCTCCTGTGAGGCGTCTTTACACTGACAGATGAAGTGCAGAGCGTCCATCAAACGGTGATAACACGTGCACTAAATCATACCTACAGTGCAAAGTGACTGGTAGATGTCAATGATAACACTAGCAGCAATGAAGGTGCTAGCGGCTAAGTGTCTCAGGTTACTCGTACAGCGTTCTCCCAAGTGTTCACACTCAAGCACAGTCAATGCTTTTGCAAGACACATGGGTTGTCAGTAATATTAGAGCCTCTGTTCAGGGCGTAGTGTAATGTGCAGTAATGTGCTCAGGAGGATCCTGGCACTTAAACCAGTGCAAGCCAGGCCTTGCCAGGGCATCTCCCAGCCTTGAACCTGCTAACAGCTGCATACCTGCAGTCAAACTGTCGGCACATTAACTGTCTTTAATAAGCTCCAATGACAGACCAACGTGTGATTACTGCCTCCATCATCTCTGTGAAAAGTCAAACCTCTGTGTGTGTGTTTAAAAAAAAAAAAAAAACACCTTCTGCATCTCTGTCTCTCTTTCTCTTTCTGCATGTTTGTCTTTCCCTCCTACCCCTGTCTCTCTGTCCACTTGTGCTGCTCTGTGTTTCACTGTCTCTTTCTGTGTCTCACTATGTCTATCTCTGTTCCTCTCCGTCTCTCACTGCTTCCGTAGGATCCGTCCTCAGCTGGCGAGAGAGAAGATTGAAGGATGTCACATTTGCACCTTTGTGACCCCTGGAGAGCCCCAGGTGATCCTGGGAAAGGATAAGGCCTTCACCTATGACTATGTGTTTGACATGGACTCCCAGCAGGATGCTATCTACAGCAACTGCACGGAGAAGCTCATTGAAGGCTGCTTCGAGGGCTATAATGCCACGATCTTCGCGTACGGTCAGGTAAAGCATGCCAGACATTATTTAATGTTCGTAATCCTCGCAACACTGCAGGGCAGATTAAAATACTTACATGAACAATCGATTGCAGAAATGTTACAGCTTTTTCATATTCTTCATTACCATTAAGATGACAAGCCTAGATTATTATTTTTTTTTCTTTTGCCTTGTCTGTTTTATGTCCAACAGCATTTCACAATAAAAGGTGCTTACAGCTGCGCTTGTTTTCAGTTCATTTCATATCAGCCACGAAGAAAAGCAAACAAGCCGTGAAACCCTCTGTCAACAGTGCAACATCAGACATGTTTCAACAGTGAGCCCGATGTGTGTGTGTGTGTGTGTGTGTGTGTGTGTGTGTGTGTGTGTGTGTGTGTGTGTCTGTGTCTATGGTTATAGGCCTGATAAATTTACCAAATGGGCTGTTCCTTAAAAGTCACATGCCAGTCAGATAAACTT
>JAQQZT010000004.1:14369563-14383514 GCA_030068275.1 Clarias platycephalus | reverse complement strand
TGTGTGTGTGTGTGTGTGTGTGTGTGTGTGTGTGTGTGTGTGTGTGTGTGTGTGTGTGTGTGTGTGTGTGCGCGCTTTGCCGTAAGCAGCAGGTTGACAGGGCACACTCTGACTGGGTGAGCTCTCTGGCAGTGGTGCCAGACTCCAGGACTTTACTGAGCGTGTGCAGAGGAGGTCTGCTGAAGCTGTGGCACTCAGACACACTAAGACCTCTAGGGGAAATGAGAGGACATGACTGTGCCATCAACGGCATCTCCACCAACAGCACTCATCTATTCACTGCCTCAGAGTGAGTCCTACACCCGCACACTACATACACACAAACACACACAAAGCATGTGCACCTTCAGACTTTGGGAGATATAATCTGAGTGTGTCCTAATCCACACAGACAACTCTGACATTACAAAAAAACTGAACGAATAACATACTTGTATTCACTCTTGTTATACATTATGTTCATGACCCAAGGCATGCACCTTTTTTGATTCAATTCAATTCACTTCAATTAAATTTTTACTTGTGTGGCGCTTTTAACAATGGTCATTGACGCAAGGCAGCTTTACTTAATCCAAAGAAAATGTAAGAAAATATCTATGAATCAAAATGATCAGATTGTCCCTCATGAACAAGCCGAGGGCAAAAGTGGAAAAGGAAAACTCCCTGAGATGGCAATGGGAAGAAATGAGAGGCACCAGACTTAACAGGGTACCCATCCTTATTTGGGTGATAAAGGATAGTAGGAATTGCTCTGCAGTCATACTGTGTCTTAGGCAGCTGGAAGATTAATATAACATATGATGTGTTTACGTTAATTGGAGTTATTGGAGGCTCAGGTACAAAACTTTAGGAAATTCCAGCAGTCACAAGTCCTCAAAGAACAGCTGAGGCCAGGACGTATTTGAGAGTATAAACTATTAGAGAGAGGATCATTATTTCTCAATATAATCCCCTGCTACACTCATGCACTTATCCCAGTGTCTAGTCCTAGTCTGAAACGCTGGCCTCCAAGGAACTTTAATGGCCCAAATATATGGAAATAGCTTGGAGTAAGGTCAAGATTGTTCTGAGGTTGTGTCAATAACTCCCAGCAGAGTTCCTGTAATGTGCAAGTGGTGTTCATTAATGATTGTGTGTAAAGTTCCCACAAACAGACACGTCTCTTCCACAAGTTGGTAACAAGTTATCCATCAATTTTCATGGACCAGGTGTTCTACTTGCTGAATGTTCACTTGCTGTACAGTTCACTGTAGTTGTTGCTGAATGACTAAAGTGCACTGTAAATGTCAGGTGGGTTTATGCCTTTATTCATGAGACATTTTATAACAAGTCCTGGTCTGACTTGTACACTGTCTGTACATAGAGTAGCATTCCTGTTATTGTTCATTCTCTGTGTGGATGCAGCTTCCAGCCATAACATATTCCACCCTTTGATGCACAGAGAATACACTAAACATTGTTTTTGATTTTGTGTTCTTGAAGAGATCGGACAGTGAGGATCTGGCAAGTTAAAGGCTCTCTGGATGATGGACTTTACTGATCCAAATACCTGATGTGACCAGGAAACAGAGCAGATTATTTGGACAAAGAAATCCAGCCCTCTTTTCTGGCTGTTCTGTGTCTTCACTCGGTGGAACGTGCGTGCTTTCCATGTGCGCTTCTTTAACTGACAGAGAAGCAAGCTGATCAATGTACTGTACCTCTGAAAGTGGCCTGTTCCTGTGCGCAGTCAGCCGTTCTCTTACTGTATGAATTTAGGTCACATGCTCATTGCTGGCTGGGGCAAAACCAAAGCTGGGCTTTGGCTCTGTAAGATCAGTAAAACTGACTGAAACATTCTGAAGACGTATTAAAGCGTTTTTGTATGTGTGTGATTGGATGCTGGCTGAACGGGACCAACATGCTCTTAAATTAAACCTTATTCATACCTCGCTGTCAGTTGTCTTGATCTCGTGGTTGATGTCCAAAGTGTTGATGTTCATCTCAGCAGTGACAGTTTCCGCATCATAAACACAAAGAAAGCCTCTTTAAGTTACTTCATTACTACTGGTATAATTCCTGTGCACTCATGTACTAGTTTTGCAATCTGTTCTAGATACTGTATTTGTGATGATGTTAGTGTTTGTTTGATTTGTAAGTGCTGAACTTTAAGTGTACATACATTTCTGCCCAGATAAAGTTTCAGAACACTGACTGTAACTTAATCATTGTCTTACTCAAGTCTGTTTTGTCTGGATAAAATCCCAGATCAATGCATATTATGTCTCAAACAATCATTTGGTTTTTGTGTCTTCTTTCAAACCACAACTGTACAACTTCATGTAAGATCAAGCCATTTTCCAGACATCAAACCATGTAATCAAAATGGACTAATGTATTAGAATCAGCTTTAACTACACTACTGGGGGTTCCTCAAGAGTCTTTTAGTTTTTAGTTACTGTACCCCAAAACATTTAACTAGATCTAGATGAATAATGCCAAATCATGTCATAAGGTAACCTAGTGCTACTCCTTTTTTTTCAAATACTAAACTTATTCCAAATATTATACTTTTGTTAGTTATATAATATGCTTATACTACTTTAATTACTATATTTAAACATGGAATTAAAAAAAGATTATTGTATTGTTAATCTTTGCTTGTATTTATTTATTTTATAGTATATATTTTCCTAGGAGTTGCATGTTCTCCAAGTGTTTGGTTTGATTTCAGTGTTCTCCCACAGTCCAAACTCTGGTATAAGTTGATTGACATTTCCAAATTGGCCATAGGTTGTGACTGTTCTTTTGCCACAGTTTGGTCCTTGTCAGAGTCACTCAAATCCATATGCTTGGCAATTTATGCTTATAAAACATCAACTTCAGGAAAAAAAAAAAGGTTCAATTCATTCCTAATATATCCCACCCACTGCCAGCTGCCACTGTAACAAGATATAGAAAATGTAGCCACAGTGAGAAGGGACAACTTGTAATGGCTAGACAACTGGGTCAGAGCAACTCCAGAACTGCAGCTCTTGGGGGATGTTCCCATGCTGCAGTGGTCAGGACCTACCAAAAATGATCCAAGGAGGAAGGAAAACCGGTGAGCTGGTGACAAGATCATGAGTGGCAAAGGCTGTGAAGGCTGGTCTGTGTAGTCTGATTCAATAGAGGAGCTACTGCATCTTAAATTGAGGAAACTGTTAATGCTGGTTTCAATATTGAAATGTCTGAACAGATTGGTCATCACTGGTTTGGTGTCAAAGGTGGGTTAATCTACTCAATATTAAGGGGTTGGTCCTAATGTTATGGCTGATCTCTGTGTGTGTGTGTGTGTGTGTATATATGACATGCAACGTTGTTGACAGGTACAACCCAAGGTTTTATCACTCCCTTTCCACCTGAAAATAAAAGTGTTAAAAGACTTTGAAAGTGAAGGGTGCCTTCATAAGTCTGGAATGATATTTGCCTGCAGTGCAGAACGTTAACAGAAGAGGGCGGTGTGTATATATATATATATTTTTTTTTTATTATTTTTTTGAAATTTATTTATTTATTTATTTATATATACAGTATATCACATCAGCATGCCAGTTACACCTGCACATTTCCCCTGAATTGAAACTACTTGCTGGTTTGACCACAAAGGCCTTGCATGAATAAGAACAACACCCCCCACCCCTCGACCACACATGCACACATCCTCTATATTTTCATGTGAAAGTAATATCTGCCAAGTTGGCTGGTGCTTTATTCATGTTCTGAACATCGTCAAGGCCAAGCAGACATTGGTGTTACCCAAGACAAGATTATGACTGTGTTGCTGGATATTTAATTAATAGGCAAGGCTAACTCCTTAAAATAACTTGACCTCATTTTTAATAGCACTTGTGTTTGGATATGATTAGGAAATCCAGAACCTTTTCAGCTCTGCGGGGGGACATCGTTTCTGAGTGAAGACCCCCCCCCTGTGCCTGTCTATCTTTCTCTTTGTCTTTCAGTGGTGAAGAGTGGATTGCTTAATTAGGCGTAGCTTTTTAAATCAATCGGAATGTCTCACCAGGGAGAACAAAGAGCTTTGATTGGTTAGCTCGAATCTCATTATGAGTGAGATCAGTGAAACTTCGCTCTTCTCCAAGAGACTAGCTAGTGTGTGGCTTTAAATGTGTCTGTGTTTATGTATATATGCATGTGTTCACTTGAACACACATCAACTGAAAAGTAAATCCAGGTGTAATGAAAGGCAAGGACAGGTGTGTATGAATGGAAGTGTCGTGATGAAGGAGAAGGTGGGTTTGATTGAAAAGAAGACTGGGGAAATGCCATCCAGTCAAAGCATCACCTGCATACTCATTCTGGGTCTGGAACATCCCTAGCTGTATCATCTTCCTGTCTTCATGTATCATGATGAACAATTAAATTCCTGTAATTTCTGAGAACTCAAGTAATGATTTAACATGCCTACATTCTTGGTTTAAAAACTGTTTCTCAATGGTTCTGTTAAACCTAAGCTAAGGGTTCTGGGTCTTCTACAGAAGTATTCTCTGAAAAACAATCATCAACAATCAAACATAGAGATGAAAAACAAATAGTCACCCAAGTAGTACATAACCAAGTAGTAATAAGTATGGCATTGCCCACCCAAGCAATCTCATTCTGGCATTCCGTCCACAGTGGCTCATCTAAAAATATAAGGCCTTAAGGAAACAGAGGATCTTAGCTACAATGAGGTCTATTGTACTAATAGTTGTAAGGAGAACCAAATCTAGAACAACTAGTACACAATACTAGCACTGGACATGTGGGCTAGCAGTGATGTTGATACAAAACAAGAAGCTGGCACTGGGCTGTGAATTGGTGCCACAATTGTTCCTGGCAGAAATACTCATCACTCACTCACTCATCACTCACCACTTTATCCTGTATTCAGGGTCGCGGGGGGCCTGGAGCCTATCCCAGGAGACTTAGGGCATGAGGCATGGTACACCCTGGACAGGGTGACAATCCATCGCACACACACAGGGCAATTTTGGAACGCCAATTAGCCTAATCTGCATGTCTTTGGACTGTGGGAGGAAACCCACCAAGCACACAGAGATGGGAATGGAGCCTGGGCGGGAATTGAACCCAGACACTGGAGTTTCAAGGCGAGAGAATTACACACTACGTTTTCCCTGACTAGTCTATCTGACTGCATGCTTAACTTACAAGATAAGAATATTATGAAAAGGAAATTCCCAAATGGGTTGATTGCCAATCTATTACTGTGGTCTGTGTTCTAAATCATGAACATGAATCATGATGCTGTCTAAGCCCTTGTTTAGTGAAACCCTTGTTTCACTAATATTCACACTGGTACAGCACTAAAATAAAATCTGTGACACAACAGGCCCTGGGCATGAGGAGTGGTCCTGAAGTTTAATGTGCACTATTTTGGGAGCAGTTTTAGGTTTTCCCATGTGACTGACAGATTATCAGGTGTCTCCAACTGTACTTTCAGAAATTGTAGATAATTCTTGAATACTCATCTAATTTGGTACATAGAGGTAAAAGCAATCAGCAAGCTTGTTTATACTGCTGTCCTCTTATCTCATTAGGAAGCAAATCAATTCTGTTTTCATGTTAGTACTGTAAATGTGGTTCATTAGTTTCTGTTGATCTGTGCCATGGTTGTTAGTGTTAATGATAAAGACTACTGTTATTACTATTATAGAGGTTGTTATTGTTGCGACTTGACTTCTTTTGTATATTGCTATTGTTATTGTATTATTCTGGTATATTGTTATGTTATGAGTGAAGCTTTGGTGTGTATAAGCAAAAACTCCTGAAAACTTGTTGTTGTTCTTAGATTTCTTCTTCTTCTGTTGTTGCTGCTAATTGGATCGTCATGGCTCATTTAATTAGAAGGAAAACCAAGATCATTATCAGCAGGCATGTGAAAGGGTTATCAGAGACCGTCTGTAACTAAACTTAAATCTTATGTCCACTTAGCCTTAAATATTTTTTATTATTATTTTATTATTTTAATTATTATTATTATTTTTTTTTTTACATACTGTATTTATTTTTTACTTTACAGAATACAAATTGTCCACTAGGGATACAACTTGAACACTAAATGTGGCTATCCTAGTGATATTGGTATTAACATTGCTGTGTTGTTATTGCTCTTGCTGATCATGTTGCTGGTGTTGTTATTATTATTACTTGTCGTTTATTCTCCAGAAAGGCAATAATGTTGTTTCACATTCTTTGTTCAAGACACAGTCTTTGTGATAATCTTGAGCTCAGGTTACTGTCTGTGCTTGTTCTCTTGATCCTCTCTTCTCTGATGGACTTTTCTCTGGGTTCTCCAGTTTCCTTTCACTACCCAGGTGAATTGGCACTTAGATGATGGAATGAACTTCCTGTAGATGTCCGTACAGCCGTCACATCTTTAAGCAATGAGTAAAGACCTATCTGGTTTCTTAGATATTTGGGTTTATCCACCCCTCCCCCCTAAAAACAAAAACAAAAACAACAACAAAACTTCCCAACAGTGCTTGACTGATGGTACTTAGTTAGTAAAATACTGTAGTAACCAGTGTAAAGATCGATCCAGTGAAGGAAACTTCAAAGAATTTTGTAAGTCGCTCTGGATAAGAGCATCTGCCAAGTGCCTAAATGTAAATGAAAAACATTGCCTACTCTATTATACCGGGAATAACTGTGAGATTGATGTATGCAGTGGGCTAACTTCTCATGTTTTTTTCCCCCCGAGAAACCAGAGAAAGGTTGTATTATTATTATTATTATTATTATCATCACCATCATCATCATCTTCCCCATTATATCCTTCTTCTTCTTCTTCTTATTATTATTACCATCATCACCATCATCATCCTCACCGTTATATTCTTCTTCATCTTCTTCTTCTTCTTATAATTATTGTTATTACTATAATTATTACTACTACTATTACAAATAATAATAATAATAAGTGGGTTCTTTGACGTCATACAGTATGTCGATGTATTAGTACTTAAATAATAATAATAATAATAATAATAATAATAATAATAATAAAAGCCTCAGTGTAGCTGTTATTGACATTGTTGTTTTAGATGGTGATGATGATGATGATGAATGGGTTCCTCCCTCCCACGGTGTTCACTCTGAAGCTCGGCTCTCTCTGATCTCCAGGCACTTTTTCCGAGCAGGAATTTTCCCGGTATGGCACCGTGATTCCTCTGTCCGACACACACACACACACACACACACACATACACGCGCGCCGCTGCTGCCTCTGCCGGGGAGTATGTGACACCACTTCTAGGCACGGAGCGAGCGTCCATACACACACACACACACACACACACATTTGCAGTGAGCGGCGTCAGAGCTCCTCGGCTTTTCACAGAAAGGGGTTGGACAGTAGTACGTACGTACGCGCGCGCGTGTGTGAGTGAGTGAGTGTGTGTGTGTGTGTGTGTGTTTTCCTGCCACGATGAGCAGCAGTAGCTTCGTGAACATGGCGACGTTGGGAGACTTCGACGCGCTGAACGCCACCGTCCCCGCCACCAAAGTTGAAATCACAGTCTCGTGCAGGTGAGTGCGCGCTCCTCCGCGGATCCTCAGTGAGAGCGTGTCGTAGTCGTGTCGCGGTTTATTCTCCAGAAACTTCTCTCTCTCTCTCTCTCTCTCTGACACTCGCACAAGAGCAACAGTGTTTCTCCAAAGCTGTCAAAACACACCAGCGCGGGTTTGTCTCAGCTGGGCAACTTTACGGCAACTTTGCTTGTTGTTGTTGTTGTTGTTTATTCGCTCTAAACCAGGCATTTTGTTGTGTGTTTGTTGGTTTCACTTGGTTGAAATACTATAAATAAGGAAGTTTTTACGCCAAATATGTCAGTATTAATATGGTAAGACATTTCTGTCTGTGGAAGTGTTTCACTGCGGTTTTCAGACTTCGAATCTGGGAAACTCCACGGGTGTGTGTGACGCATAGTCATGGGATTTGTGATTTTTATTATTATTATTATATTATGAGCGAATAATGCTACAGTCATAACAATGTTAAAGCAATATTACATCAATCCCTGAGTGCTTTATTTAATATAATCCATTAAATAAATCTGTTCTGCTCTAGTCAGCGCAAGGACTTTATTATTTTAGAGCTGAAAAGAAGTACTACTGTGTTACTCCCTAATGTTGAAATCTGTGTTTCTTTTCCTAGTTGAACTATTTATTGACATGCAATAAATTTTAATACGGTCTCACTGTATTATCGTGTATCATAAAACTTTAATAACTCTGAATAATTCTGCAAGAGCGTGCTTGCATGATCAAAATAGTAGCATAATGCATGTGTTTTTATTATTTATTCATAGCTCATTATCACCAATGTGCAGTTATCTATCTATAAATGGTGGGTGGGTGGTGTTTGCACAGTAATGCACTGTAACATCATCAACGATTATGTCACACTGCGAGCGTGTCATTGGCGTCCCTCACCGATTTTTACAATAGGTGCCGTCTTCCCCAGCTTTTATGTCATAGATTTGCATAACAGTAGGCAGCGACATCATCAGCTTTCACTGTGAGCGTGTCACAGGCTCAACATTAGGGCAGCGTGAGGAGCTGCAGCCAGTTGACCGCATACCATGGGAGGGTGACATAGGTGTCAGGATCTAAACGTGTCCCAGGGGTTCCTCCAGTAGGCATCATCATCACCTTTCATGGCATTCTGTGAGCACGTCACAGGCGTTTTAACTGTAGTGAAAACGGGTACGTCAGGCCGAGCCGAGCCGAGCAACGTTGGCACAAACGATAGACAAATGTAAGGGCTCATGGAACATTGGAGCAGCGTGAGGAGCACCAGCGAATTGCCTGCGCAATCCATTTTCAGTTAATGGTATCATGCAGAGGTTGTGATCTGCACGTGGGCGGGGCTGCAGTTTAATATAAAACATAAGGTTACAGTATACAAGGATTAGATATATTATCTACAGTATATCACAGCATATGTCTGTGTGTCACGACCTGAGGTGTGGGATCTGACAGTATAGTCGATATTTGTCAATATTCTTAAATTATTGTCATCCTTTCAGCTGATTAATGTACATCGTGGTAATGGAAAGTGGTTTGGCTCGTGCACTGTCACCAGTGAACCGTCATGGATTGTACAAGAAGCATTAAGCATGTTGACAAAAGTGCACATCACTTATGGTAAGTGTTATTCGGTGTCCAGTTGTCTCCTACCTCCAGTTTTTACACACTTGCAAAACATCCCCCAGTGATTGATACAAACTATGTATGTACTGTATGCTGCAAGGACGATCTTCTGTGTATGAAAGAATTTAGATTTTAGGATTTTTACTTTGAGTTGTTATTTAGCTTATGGTTCATAGTGTTGTGGTCTTCAGCACAAGCCTGGGGAACAGTGACAAACACAATAACATCCAAAGTAAAGTGGGCGGCGAGGCAGATGGGCGCTTGGTGAATTGTTCTGCTTCACGTCCCTTTGGGCACATTTGCTGGACTCTGTTTTGTCCGCACGGCTGCGTGCCTGGTGAGGAGTGCCTACGCCGGTGCCATGGTTACCATCAGGTGCATGCCTTTACTGTACATGTGGGGTACTCTGTCACCATGGATATTATTAAGCACCATGGAGATTGGGAGGAGGAATGGAAAAGATCTAGAGAGACAGATTTAGGTTCTGCAATGTTTTTGCATCAACATGCTGTTCTCCATCAGTTAAAGATTACTAAAGGAACGTCATGCCAAAATCTGGAATCATTTTGGGCTAAGGAGATGGCTGCTAAATAGTACCCTCATTTTAGTTTGTCTTGTTATGATGACAGTTTGCTAGCGATATCACAAAATGACACAACAGTGGTGTAAATGATCTGGCTCTAATTAGAAAAATCGCAAGAATTATATTTATGTGCTTGATTTTAACACATAATTGTTTCTATAGTAACAGCTTTACATAATACAAGACAGATGCTTTATATAAGACTAATAATAAACTGATTAGCAACATGTTGTTTAACCAAGAAAAAAGTTATGTTATTATTTGAAGTTTTCATTTAGGAAACTTTTTATTAAATTTTAATTTAGTGTCATAGCACCGTCTGCTTCCTCTGTAACTGTTTGAATGCAGTATAAAATACAGGTTGCTGTTACAGGAAACGAATGCACTTTGGAGTAAGAGTAACTCTACCACAAGTAACTCTATTTTGACATTAGAGCCCACAAACATGACAAATGTAAAAATTCACTGGCATTAGTACAAATGCAAATTGATGTGCAGTGGTGTACTGGTTAGCACTGTCGCCTCGCACCTCCAGGGTCTGTGTTCGATTCCCGGCCTGGCTCGATTCCCGTCTATGTGTGCATGGGGTTGGGGTCAATAATCAAAAAACGAAAAATTATTTTGTGTGGCAGTTCATGTATACACATTTCATGTGTACACAGTCTCAAATCATTTTTCTTGCCATTCCCTTAGAACCTCACAGGACGTGAACTACAAACTATTCACACATTGGCAGACAGCATTTTAACACTCACTCACTCTCTTCTCGTCTACACCAATTTATCCTGTATTCAGGGTTGCGGGGGCCCGGGAGCCTGTCCCAGGAGACTTAGGGCACAAGGCGGGGTACACCCTGGACAGGGTGCTACTACTACTACTGCAGGGCATACACACATGCACGCACTCACACACTCATTCACACACTAAATCGGGAACACCAGTTAGGCTAATCTGCATGTCTTTCGACTGTGGGAGGAAACCAGAGTACCCGAAGGAAATCCACCAAACATGGGGAGAACATGCAAACTCCATGGTCACAGAGTCGAATCCGGACCCTGGAGGTGCAAGGCGACCATGCTAACCACTACACCACTGTGCCACCGCATTGTAACAATCAGAATTTTTTTGTTAATCAGGTTTATAAAATTATGATAGCTACAGAATCGCAATACAGATTGAATCGTATCATGATAATATTGTAGCGGGAGGTCTCTGGTGATTCCCACCTCCACATGTCATTGTGAATTACTGTTCGAAGCTGGCATTAAATATCAATAAGTGTCTTAGATAGTTAGCTAGTCAGTTAGTGTGAAGTTCATTGATTTTTATAAGATACTGAAGTTCTGCAAGTCTTTATTGTCTTTTTGTTCTGACTACTGGTATTCTGATATGTGTTGTATGTTGACTGTTCTATAAATACTCAGTGATGTATACCTGTTTACAAAATACATAGAATGCCCCGACCTGTCCTTACCAGTTTCTGCTTTCCTAGGACTTACATACGTTCTTTTGTCCCTAGATTCTAGATGCCAGTTTTCAGTATAGACAGTTTCTTGTTTATGCATTAATCATAAGCTGAATGGAGAAATGTCCTGAAGTGGTCCAGAGTAGCTTTGCACTGGGTGAAATTAGATCAACCTCCAAGAAAATACCCTGTTTAGATTGTTAGATTCCGAAAGCCTTTCATTTCAACGTAAATGACATACAGTTCCAAAATATGACAGATTATTTGCCATAATGTCTGTAAATTAGAAGGTGTTTTAAAAACAAAAAAACCCTCTTTTGCTTTGTGCAAAGGGCATCCATGAGTGACTTCCTCATTCTGTTTTGCGCAATCTATACTAATCAATAGAGCAGTACTGTCCATAGCCAGGGAGGAAGAAATCCATAGAGCTTTGAAAAACCTGGCACTATTTCCTTCCTTTTGTATGTGGATAAAAACTTTCTGTCTTAGTTTGCAGCTTTAGAAGTTCTGCTGTCTAACAAGCTTAAGGGTGTCCTTTGGACATGTGATTGATTGGAAATGCTGCCCATTGGATTTAATCAATAAAGTGCTCAAAGCAGATTCTAGCACTTAAAGCACTTTCCACTAGCTCCCACACAGAGCACTCGATTCCCACGCAGAAAATCTAATAAAGCATTAATGCTTAATAAAACAGTAGCAATGTCATAACTAGTCAAAGTTTTTTTATTTGTTAATAATCTAAAGAGCCACTCTTTGCTAAGAGAGACAGAATATTGATATTTAAATCCTACAAAAAAGAGAAATTAAAGAACAAACCAAATACAGAAATGTGAGACTTTAAGGGAGTTTGAGACTAAGGTCTGTTCATTAATGCATTTCAGCATAAATCCTGAAAATCAAAGTTAGTTTTCTAGTGGCACAAAACTTAGCATTGGAGCCCACAACATTCAGCAAGTTGAACTCCGGATCCTTGAAAACAGACCGATAACTTGTAGCCGATTTGCAAAAGAGATTTATCTGTCTGTGGGAAACGTACACTCAATCATTCACAAACACCACTTCCACATTACAGGAACTTGGCTGGGAGTTATTGCCACATCCTCTGTACGTCGCTCCAAGTCATTTCCACATGTTTGAGTTGTTAAAGGAGTTCCTGGGAGGCCAGCGTTTCAGATAAAAAAACAGACAGACCGGTTATGGCTCTGGTGTACTGAAAAAATGTTCAACCTTGATGGTATCCAAGCACTAGTGAAACGCTGGGATAAGTGTATTAGTGTAGCAGTGGATTGTATAGAGAAATAAGTTAATTTATAATTTAATAAGTTATATTTAAGTTAAACAAAGATAAATAATGTTAAATGATGGGAAAATGGTATTCTAAATGATTAAATAGCACTAAGTACATTTACAAACATAATTTATTTAGTTAAACAGGAAGTTGGCATAATATCAAGTCTCTGTGCTGAGGCATGAAGCAATGTCTGAGCCAGTGAATTAAAAAAATACACTAGGACATAACAAAATTCAGCCACTTAAGTTATAAATACTTAAACTATTAATTCCATTTAAAAAATATTGTACAGTATAGTTCTTTTAACAATGGTCGTTGTTGCAAAGCAGCTTTACAAAATCAAGAGAAAATTATAAAAATGTGTGCGACAGTGGCAAGGAAAAACTCCTTGAGATGGCAATAGGAAGAAACCAGCCTCAACAGGGAGGCTGGAAGGAAGCTGTAAGTTCAATATAACAGATGCTGTGTTTAAGCTAATATGGAGTCCAGTTCGGTATTGGAGGCTCAGGTACAAAACTGTAGGAACTATTGAGCGACAGCAGTCACACGTTCTCAAAGAACAGCTGCATCAGCCGAGGCCAGGACCGTCTTCATGTGAAAGTGGAACCGTCCTCAGTCACCACATGCAGCCCAAGCAGATCACACATCTCCAACCAGAAGCGGGACACCAGGATGAGTCAGACAGGTCCAGAGGGCAGAGTCTGGATCACTGGCATCTCAGGAGCTACATGTGTAGCTCAACAGAGAGAGAGAATAGAAACAGTTAGGTATGGCCAGAGTTACATAATGTATAAGGTGAATGTATATTTAGTGCAGGGTGCAACCAGGGACTCCGGCAGGACTAACTATGACAGCATTACTAAAACGGAGAGCCAGAGGAAAACACAGACATGAGGGCTCTCTGGCAAGTGAAGCAACCAGTCACGCCACCCTCAACAAATCTGAGTGTTCAGTGAGTGGGGAAGACAGCATCCAGACATAACAGTTGACCATAATACTCTATGTCCATAGGTCCTGCAGATCTGCTCTTTTACTTTAGGTAAATCTATTCATAAAAATGCTTGGCCAAATAAATAGGTTTATAGCCTAAACTTAAACATTGAGACTGTGTTTGAGTCCTGAACATTAATTGGAAGGCTGTTCCATAACTTTGGGGCTTTGAAAGAAAAAGCTCTGCCTCCTGCTGAAGTTTTCATAAAATGTGGTACTGACAAACAGCCTGCATCCTTCGAATTAGGTGTGACGGATCATAAAACACTAGCAGTTCACTCGGGCACTGGGGCGTAAAACCATTTAGTGCTTTATAGGTCTAAAATACAGTGGTGTGAAAAACTATTTGCCCGCCTCCTGATTTCTTATTCTTTTGCATGTTTGTCACACAAAATGTTTCTGATCATCAAACACATTTAACTATTAGTCA
>JAQQZT010000004.1:14342284-14361778 GCA_030068275.1 Clarias platycephalus | reverse complement strand
CACACACACACACACACACACACACACACACACACACACACACACACACACACACACACACACACACACACAAGGAGTGCCAGAAAGTTCTCACTGGTTTATTCATGGGATGGACAGAGTATTTAAGTTTTAAGTCGAACACCTTGTGTCACATACATCTGTTACATCAAAGAAAAAAAGTAATTAATTTGTTCCTGGGAGAACAAAGAGAGAGGAAATTGAATGAATGTCTATCTAGACACAGGGTATAGAATTGCTCTATACGGAATGAGGAAGCACAACAAGGATTCGACACCGTCTAGGAGAGATGTAGGAATAAACGAGCAAAGAAAGAGAAGCCTAGGAAATTTCACAGTCTAGGAGAAGTGTCAGAAAAACACCAACATTGCCTCAGTGACAATTTAGCCAATCAGAGTACTGACAGTTCTTGTCAGAAACTGTATTATTATCATTTCAGTAAAATGTTCCATCGCGACCTATGTTTTGGACCATAGTACCAGGCTGTGTCAGTGTAAAATGTATCGAAAATAAAACACACCAACACGTTCGTTCCGAGCCATACAGTTAAATATACCGAATGTACATTACAGAAAAGCCCTGTTTTTCCGACTTCTGTGTAAGCTACAAATCTACAAACTTTCCAACATGCTCATAAAATAATTACTTGCCTTGCTCCACAAAGTCAGGGTCGTATCAGTGTGGTACCTCTGCTAGTGACTGCCTCGACTATTGATTTCCTCCTGTTCTTCATTGTTCTTATTCTCACCCCTGAGACAGGGTCTTGCTCATATTAACACCCACTCCTGTCTTTACACAATGTCTACTTTACAGTTCCTGTTTTTTGTTTTTATTTTGTGTCCAGCTGGGAAAGTGCCATTTGGAAGTGGGTGGAATTCAGCTGTATCTATGAATATATTATGGTGAATGCCAAAAGACTTTTTTCCCCCCTCTTACTTACTGTATAACTAAGCTTAAATATTCTGAAGTGGATTTGCAAACTTTTTTTTCCACTGTAGCTTGAAATTTTTATGATGGAAGGTGATTGCTCCCCTTCCCTTCACACAGGGAGGTTTTACACAGGGAGCTTGTGTGTGATTCCATCGTTAACAGGTGTTACTCTGTGATGTTATTTCCATCTGAAATGGCAGTATGTTGTTCTTCAGTTCACCCTTTACTCTCGGAAAAACTTCCAGTCCATTTTATATATATATATATATATAAATATATATATATATATATATATTTGTATTATTATAATTAGTTTTTTGCTCATTTTAGTCCACCATCTGTGATTTTACACACATGTGTTTCTTTTGTTGGAAAACATTCTGCGCTCATTTACACCTGATCGTTCCATTCTTTAAAAATCGACGTGACAAACTATCCCTGGATTGGAGTTTTTACACAGCTCAGACCTCCTGATGTGCAGGATTGCATTCAAATTTCTTCTAAAAGTGTTTGTGTGCATTTAGACATTTTTACATGAAATGCCACTACAGGGCTAATGGGATAGAAACTGCTGCAGCTGCACATGCATTTATACATAAACAATACAACTTAGCACTTACAAAAATGTGTAATGATATAAGAGAGTCTACCATAAAATGTTGTAGTATGAGACATTTTACTTCATCTCCACACTGGCATTTCTTTGAGCATGTGATGATGATGATGATGGAAAAAAAAGAGAATAATGCAAATATTAAAGGAAAACTCATTATATTATAATAATTTATGGTTCCATTACTTTTTTATTTTGTAACAGACTTTAATTAGGGCCCAAGAATTAAGACATCAGCCTTATGTTGTCATTGTATGTGAGGGCGCTCTTGTTCTTCTAAGGATTTTTTTTTTTCTTTGCACCCGGGGCTTTTTGGAGGTCCTAACATGTTTAAAAATTCATGACAATCATCACACAGGTTGGAAGACAATTGCAAAACACACTAAATGGATTTTGATGTACTTCTCCTAGGAGATGTATACAATCGCCACCAAACCGGGCTAATGTGATCTAAAAACATCTGAGGATTCTAAATTGTGGGGGGATTTTTGATGGTCAGCTGTGAAGATGCCTACAACTATTGATGAAAAGTTGTGAATAATTTTCCGTGTGACATTATATTGGTTGACATCACATTGAGCAACATCATACTGTGATGCTTTTTTCCAGCTTTTGTTTTTGGAGGTCTAAACATAAAATTCCCCCCTTTTCTAAAATGATGTCATAATAGTATTGGTATGTCCTCTTTAAAAGCATGCGGGTGGCGATGGCAAGGGTGATTGGGCCTGCTAATCGTTGCTTGGTACTATATTTTCTTAATTACGTGAATAAACGTTAACATTACATTAATGTCTGAATAGGACTTACAGTACATGCCAGTCCTGGTGGATATACTGTTAACATCTGGAATGGAGGATTAGAAACGGGAAGTCCGATGAAAGTATCTGTGTCCATCAGTGTCCATCACCGTCAGCACAGCGAAATGCTTTCGGACAGGCTGCCTGGGAAGCAAACGGTCATGTCCACATCTGTTTATCACCACCTCATGACTTCTGCTAGAGGACTCCTGGTGTATTTCCAGGTTTCATCATTCCTGTTTGAGTCAAATGATCTGCTAATTAATTGGAACCATAATTTAAAAATGTGTCCCCTATTTGGAGACACGTAGATTACAGCTGTACACATGAAGATAGCCTGATTCTCACGATAAATCTCATAATGCGGTTTTGTTAGACTGCACTATAATGCTTCACTGGATGGAGCAATCTTCCTGGAGAAACATGCTTAGTGCTCCTTATTTGAAATCCAATATTTTTAAACCTAGGCCTCTAAGCTTTTGTGTCAATTAAATGGATATTTAAAGACATATTCTTTATGATTATAAACTCATAATTTCCTGCTTTTGTTAAAGATTAGGATGTTTTCCCCCTATAATTGCTGGAGAGCCAACACTGCTTCCCACAGTATGAAAAAAACTGCCTGAGCGGTGTTTTAAAAGAAGACTGCACATCTCACCAGATATTGCTTTTCTGAAATTAGTTTAATACATCACTGCATGATTATAAAGGGTTTAGAAACAATAGATGCATTTACAAGGACACTTGGTGTATATTGCACTAATAATGGGAATCAGAATAAAACTGCATCACGTGAATAGCTCAGCTGAATAGTCAGACCCAGTCTGACCCAAAACTTGATCTGGTCATTTCGCTCTTGTCAGAATAAATATATATAAATATATTCTGTGCATTTTTGACGCATGTCAGGGTAACATTGGGTGACGTGAAACATTTTCTGGGAGGAAAATTTTGCTTCCATTGTCGATCAGTAAAGTGTGTGAATGGGCCTCCGAGT
Source organism: Clarias platycephalus (assembly GCA_030068275.1). Classification (NCBI taxonomy): domain Eukaryota; kingdom Metazoa; phylum Chordata; class Actinopteri; order Siluriformes; family Clariidae; genus Clarias; species Clarias platycephalus. The sequence continues at coordinate 14,358,423 of JAQQZT010000004.1, read as the reverse complement.
GGCGCAGTGGTAAAGCGCTCGCCCTATCATCTGGAGATCGTGAGTTCGATTCCCGGGTGATGCTCTAACCTCTCACAGCCGGAGGTCTAGAGAGAGCTTATTGACTGAGCTCTCTCAGAGGGGAGGGATGAGAGGTGGAACCGGAATCACTAATTATTAATAATTTAAATGCTGCTAGTATGTGTTGTTATTTTTATTATTATTATTATTATTGTTTAATATAAATATTGTTTAATATGTAGGGCTGCTGCATTGTCATCATTTAAGTCCCAATGAAATTGAGAATCCAAGCCTTAGCTGGTGAATTCATCTGGTCAGGTCACACAGCCCAGCTGTTTATTACACCAGTGTGGTGCGGCTGTGTTAAAGCAACCCAGGGGTCTCCTGCCCTCCGCTCGCATTCCTCCTAACAGCATTCCCGTTGTGCTGCCCGAAACACTCCACCACCTGCTTGGACAAAAACCTCTCAAAGAGCTGAGCCAAGCATCAGGGCTGCGTGTGCCAGTGTGTGTATGGTGCGAGTGTGTGAGCTCGTCCAACCAAAAGCGAATTCATCTCATAGTGTCACAATTTTCTATGATTTTTTCATACTCTATTTAGAGGCTTTATAGACACAGTGTGTGTAGATGTAAAATACTGTTGGTGCATGTCAAATTATACTAATCCGCGTATAATCAAACTGTGAAATCTGAGTCCATAGTGCTTGAAAATATCACAGTTACAAATGTTTTTAGAGACTCTCGTTTGTATAAAGACACTGCTTTAGCACGGCAAATCAAGGTCAAGAATTATTTGATTCCAGTCGCATTCCTATGTCTCGCCTATAGAAATATAAATTGGGGCTGAAAGGTTTACGGTCATAAAAGACCAGGCATGCACGGTATACAGTTTTTATTCCCCCCCCACCCCCCACCCCCCGTCTATCAGCTCTTTTCTAAATCGTTGACAGCAATAAAGAGCAGTTGGGATATTTGTTTCAAATCCATTCAGTCACGTCTTCCTCTCCTGAATATTGAATGCCGTGGATCTGCCAGTCAGTCAGTCTGAAATAAAGAATGACGTGCGGCGCTTTTGGCATTTCCCATTCACAGGACTGTTGTTAGTCTTGCAGCAGGCAATTCTGCGTCATTGTACTATTTTTATTGGGCTTGTAAAATAAGATTTTCTGTTTATCAATACCACTACCATTCCATGACCTGTTTTTACCCTGTAGATTTAAAAGATGGCAGCAGTTTGAAAAAGCTGCAGTTGATCATATAGAGATAAAGTGTATCATCTAGCAAGATGCATGGAATGATTACTTGGGATTCATTCTCTCCAACCTCTTAATGCTTAAAAAAATCAGTATAAAAGGAAAAAAAAGAGAAACATGTCTATTCAGTTATTTTCCTTCTGTTATTCTAAAAAAAACAAACCCAGTGTCATTTTAATTTTTGTAGAGAGAGAAAGTAATGCAGTTTTGTAGGGCACACTTTTTTCTTTTAGGCCGCATGCCGGTGAGTTCAATTTATATACTCGGACAGATTTGTTTTTGTGTATCAGATTTGTGCGCATGCGTGCAGTCACGTCATGCATACTGATAACACTGCTGACCGCGTGTAACTGTACCAGTCTTACAGTGTGTGTGATATTTTTGACTAAGGTTACGGATAGGATTTGATTTAGATGTGGCATATAGCCTGTATTATCTGTATTTATAATCATTTTAATGTTAGCAATAAGTATAGCAAGGCAAACGATTTTGCGTTAGTGTGTATGAGAGAGAGAGAGAGAGAGAGAATTTGTGACTTTTGTGTGTGTGTGGTGTAATTGTTTGTGTCTGTGTAATATTCAGGAGAGTATGATGTGACGGAAACGATCGGGGTTATTATATTGAGTTATTGCAATGGGTTTGAGTGTTATTAATGGGGAATCCAATTTTTCCACTAAATAGGCCTGTAAGTCTCTCCACCGGTACATCAAAGCATTCACAAAATACTTAACTAGAACATGTCGTGATAACCAGCGTGCTCACATTGGCAGAAATAGCCTTGTTTCATTTAGAAGGGAGCAGATGTCATGCAGCCAGTCAAGGGTGTCAGGAGGTAAGGAGAAGCCATTCCCCCTTTTCTATTTAAGAATTATAAATGTTTTATCAGATGCTTTTATGGGCCTAATGTTGTACATTATTAAATAATCAAAGTCATGTTACACATGTCCTGCACACACTAATCGATTGATTGATTGATTGATTGATAAGCTGATCTCTCTTTAACAATGCCCTCTCAGCTCTCTATGGAGACCAAAATCATTGCAAAGATATATTGTATTTAATAGTGTGGCAGGGTTCTGACCCGAGCATAATGTGATTGTGCATGTCGAGTGTGTATGTGTGTGTGTGTGTGTGTGTGTGTGTGTGTGTGTGTGTGTAGTATCTGCTCAGCTCACATTTTCTTGTCAGGAAAAATTAGGGCAGGTCTCTTCAAGAGAAGCACTGAGAATGCTCCAACCATCTTGCTCTTGACTGTGTGTGTGTGTGTGTGTGTGTATATATGTGTGTGTTTTCCAAGAGAAACCCTAAATATATTCTAATGGCTGATTTAGTGTTTGTTGTCCTTCAAGCCACTTATCTATGGGTATCAGTGCTCGTCCTCAGGCACGTCCCATCCTGACAGCATGCTAAAGCCTGTCGTATCCTAGATGGTAGGAGAGAGTGTGTTTTAGGGAGGGAGTGTGATGTGGCCTCAGAATCTAGTTCAGTGAGTTGTGTTATTCTCTGTGGAGGAATTATGTGGGTCAGGCAGCAAGAAAAGAGAGAGAGAGACTCAAAGTAATGGAGAGGAAGAGAAAGGGTTGTTGGGATCTCACACAAGGCAGAGGGCAGAGGGAGACACGCCATTTCTGTTTGCATTTGTACAGTATAACCGAATATGAAATATTTGATCTTAAAAAAAAAATTATTTAATGTAATAAATTTCCGTCTCAACCTGTTGATATTTCATGACATCATCCTTATGTCGTCATAGCGTGTGAGGGCACTCTTGTTCTTCTAAGGATTTCTTTTCCCAGCATCCAGGGCTTTTTGGGATGTGCTTACTGTATTTTTTCGCATATCCCAGCGTTTTTGTTAGTAGGTTAGTTTTTCCTCAGACGTCGAAGTTTAGACCAGATGATTTAAAGATCCGTAGATGTTATCACCATACATTAATAACATTTCAAATTTAAGGCAAAAATAGTTTTTTTATGGCAACTAATCTGATGCACTCTAGCAGGAGGAAGATTTCAGTAACAGATTTAATTGCTTTAATTCCTGCTTTGTTAGAAAAAGTGTTTTGAGGAACAAATTACTCTTTTATTGTCTAAAACAATCAAGTCTGCTCATAATGCAAGCAGCCATAATTAGCATTTATATTTAGAAAACCCTAAGTCGTATAATAAGTTTAAGTATAATATGTTTCTGAAAAGAAAAAAAAAATATATATATTTTTTTTTAATAAAAACAATGCAAACTACATCAAATCTATGCTTTTAAAGGATACCCAATTTACACTGTAAATGTTGCATCTTATTTGTATTTTAAAATGTTTAACTGAATAAATAATTAATTGAATGAATAAATAAATATAACCAGCTTCTCCCAGTCGGTACCAATTCGGTACCAAATTTTTAAAGCAAAATGCCGTTGACATCCTTCCAGCGACTGTTTTTCTGTGATTTACAATATAAGTGTTTCTTATTGTAAATATAATTGAAATGTTGATGTAACTTGTACAGTGTGCTTTTATTGTAAAATTTTTTCCACTGGCCAACATTTTTGAACACAACAAAATACACACCGACCCCAAAAGAGGCTGTGAGGAGCCGTTAGCGACCTCTACCGAGCTCCCCAGAGGACATAATGAAATTGCATCGGTGTAGATTCAGTAGAAAATTCGGCTAAGTTGAAAGGGGGTATTAACTTAAATTAACTGTGATTATGCAATACTTGCTCACTGATGTTCCGAACTTTCTACAGTACCTTGGTGATATCCACTAGTGAAACATTTGGATAAGTGCATTAGTACAGTATAGCAGTAGATTAGCTACAGTAAAGAAATACATTTTATTTAATTTTTAACCATCATTACTGTATTCTGTTATTCGGGTACTGGTGGCTCAGTGGTACATGTAGGTGTTTCGCCTGCCATGCGGAAGGCCCGGGTTCGATTCCCAGCCAGTGCCCAAACCCCAGCCACTGGATGCAGTGCCGGTCCCAAGCCCGGATAAAATGGGAGGGTTGCGTCTGGAAGGGCATCCGGCGTAAAACCTGTGCCAAGTTGTAGTGCGGATTGGATATTCCGCTGTGGCGACCCCTTGCAGGGAGCAGCCGAAAGACCAACAACAACAACTGTATTCTGTTATTCTGCACAGTCAAAAGTCCAGATTTAAATGTCCTTAAACGTCCCAAAAATGTTTTAAATGAACAATTTATTCATGTTCAGATAGTATATATAAATATTCAATACACTCCACAATTTTCAGATAATCTCTCTAAAATTTCCACATTTCATGCTGGTACATGTTTATAACGGAAATCTGATTTTACGTCTTAATTATGGTCACTGCAGAGTGGAAACCGTGCACTCTTATTGGGAGAGCTCTCTCAGTGGCTTCTTTTCCTATTCCGTCAATTCCCATGTCACAGAGGCTCACCAGGCGCTGTCACAGGCTCCGAGCGTCGCCAAGGTAATGCTGTCAAAAGTATGCAGTCGTGAGCCACCTTCGGTTAGCAAATGAGAATGATAGATTTGCATGCTTAATTAAAGTCATATGTGGGCAGTTATAGGCCTAATTGGACTGAGGATGAAGGAGGAAAGAAAATGAGAGGGAGAGAGAGAGAGAGAGAGAGAGATCCCATATCAGGGAGACATAGAGTGAGATATAGAGAGATTCCCCCATGCTGCTGAAGGATGATTTGTCCACGGGATGTATTTTCAATTCTGGGTCATCATCCTCTACTGAGCTGTTTATGCCTCACAGAAGAAAAAGAGCAAGTATCAGTCAGAGAGCAAACACACTTCATTGGCTGCCCGTTGTCAGGGAAACGGTTGCTGGTCCACCGGGCCCCGATCCCACTGGGAGCAACAAGGAGCGACACACGGCAAGCTGATGGATCTTCATCTCTCCCTCTCTCTGTCTGTGTCAGATGTTTAGCGGTATTATTTATCACCATACAGTATTTGCGCTGTCAGAGTTTGACTTACAGAGTGGATCATTAACGAAAAAGGCAAATAGAAAATTGAGTATTACAAAATCTGTTAAAAGAAAGCTGTAAGAATGGGTCTCTTGGGGTCTTTCACTCAGTAAACAGGCATCACTCAACAACGCCATAAGTGCACTGCTTATACAGTACACAAAGTATGCCGAAGACACAGAAATGCACCTACAAGGCGGCCAAATCCTCACGAAACAGAAACAAAAGCATGACACAGTATGGCTTACTCCAAGAAAAGGAAAGTGCACCATGAAAACTGGACCTTTAAAGATGAATGAACAGATCAATGTATGTTTATTGTTCCTGCGGGAAGTTTACAACCAGTTTGTCTCATATGCTCCGAAGCCCTGGCGCTAATACAAAGCAGTAATGTGAAACGCCACTATTCGATAAAACATGGGTCGTTAGAGCAAACATATCCACAGCAGTAATGATAACGGGTAATGCTAGAGTCCAGATCTGACACATCGTTTGACAGATACTCTCCACCCTGATATATCCATCGACTCCCAGTTGTCATTCACAATTTGGCACTTATGTCTTTGGACTACGGAAGTAAACCGGAGTACCCAGAGGAAACTCAAGAAGCACGGGGAGAACATGCAAACTCCATGCAAACAGACTAATACTGTTAGTTAGCTGATGGCATCATGACCAAATTTCTTTTTCTTCCCAACTCCTATTCTATTCTAGTTCACAAAAAATCTGCCTTGCCTTCTTCAGGTTATATGTTCTGATATATGAATGATCACAATTAATTCAATATGCAGATTAACCCATGACATCATCTGTGACTTTTTTTGAATGTCATATTGAAATGGATGTTGGAACACACCTGTAAATGTCAAACAAGATCTTAAGTCACGCTCTCGAAGGGAAAGCACTGTAATGTATTAATAAATTCTAATACCTACCCCTAAAGACTTGTCAGAGCTCATCAGGAGCTGCATGGTTTAATGGATAGGTTAGTTCTTTTCCTGTGTCTTGCTTTTAATGTTTGCAGTCACATGAACATTCAGGTGAAGTACTCAGGTGAAAGGACGATAATGTATTTTCCCACCACTTCATACTGTAATTCTGTGTTAATGTTCGCAAAGGGCAAAATGCAAGGCTTCGTCAATATTTCTATACTGTTGCATGTCTTATGTTCTGCTTATTGACAGTGTCATTTTAACATAAGCTGCACTACTGATCACATGGACATGCAAAAAAAATATATATATATAATGAACAGAGTGCAAGATCTTTATATCTTGCATATGACCAAAAGAAGCATGTGGTTGCTTTGAAGAGAATATAGAATAGAATTATACAGTAGAAGTGAAATTACTTATAATTATACAATCCTGTCTCACCCAGATGAGGCCGGGTTCCCATTTGTGGACGGTTCCTCATGAGGTTTATTTCCCAGAAATTGTCCTTTGCCACCAACTCTTTATGCTTGCTCATTAGATATAAATTACATTTTTTAATTAAAATTTTATATCCAGTATCCAAGCTGCTGTGTTTTAATGTGAATTGTTAAACATGTTTTAGAAATTTATTTATTTATTTATTTATTTATTTTTGGAGCATTTATTACCCATTGCTTCCTGAAAAGAGTTTTCATTGGGTGTGTTTTCCCTGGATTGCTGCAGGCAGCTAAAAAAGCATCCTGTACAGTTGTTTCATTTCAGTTAGCTAATGAACCCAAAATGATGTAAATGAAGTCAAATGTAAAATGAAGCAGTTGTTAACCTTTAACTAACGAGTGATCATTCAGAGATTTTTGTTTTCCTGGTACCTTTACAAGAATCTAATGTCTAGTAAAAAAAATTGCTTAATGACAAACTGTTGACCATTTATTATATATTAAAAACATTTTCTTCCATAAAGCTCAGTCACATGAATGCTTTAGTGTGTAATGGTAACCTGTGAGCTATAGTTGTCATATAGTTTGTTCTCAAATATGTTTTTTGTTAGTCTTTTATAAGACTATTAGTCTTTTAGTTCCAGGACAAAACTAAAGCAATGTTTGGACATGACAAATGTTTAAGTTGAAAAAGGTTAAGTGTTATTAAAGTGTCTTTCTTGCCCGGTCTCATGCTGGTGAAGAACTGATGCTATTTATAAATTTATATAAATTAGAAAATCCTCCTGTGAGCAAGAACATTGAATACCCTGACTAGATTCTGTGTTAAAGCATCTCCAACAGACACAGTCTTATGCAAAGGATTATTAATTTCCCCATCACACACACACCTACACTACTGACTGTATCATTTCAAGTTTCGAAGTGTCTCAGCAGCAGCCTTCGCATTTGTCCTGTTACTTGTCTGTCTTCCGTCTCGGGGTTTTCATGCTGCTAACCAACAGGGTCCTAATGGCTGCTGGGTGTCAGGGCTTTAATTAAACACTCCGCTCGTTCTTTTCCACGGGGGCTCATGAAGCTGTCTCACTCTTTCTATTTCTCTCTTCTAGCTTGGACCTTTTATCCTGTACCTGTCTACGTATATCTACTGTAACTCAATTGCTGTAGCCGGGAAGTGTACAAAAGGCATCAAACGCTCACAAGGCTCTTCTTTCGCCTATATATTTCTTTTTATGTCTTTTTTTTGTAGCCATTATAGACTCTTATGATACCTGTCGTGTTCATAAGGAGTAGATTGATCAGAGGTTTTGTAATAAGTTTATTCCTACCCCAAACGAGTGATTCTAATATAATACTGTACAGTATGTGTAGTCACCAGTCTTAGCTAGAATGGTTAAACATTACTTGAAGAGGAAACTCATCTGTCCTGCCAGGAGAGACAGATGAGCAATAAAGGTGAGATGGAGATGGAGAATGGGTTGATTATGTTTGTATAGCTCAGGAGGAGTGTCTTGCAGTGAAAGACCACTTATTCTGCTCATTCACGTAGGGATGGAGAGCAATAAGGGTTGGTCTGTTGGGTTTGTTTACCAAGATTGTTTGCGCTTGAGAAAGAGTGTGTGTGTGTGTGTTTGTGGGTGGGTGGATGTACCCAGCAGATGGTATGACATTATAGTCTACGGCAAGAGATGGAAAGTGTATATAGTACTCTTTAGTGGCTTTCAGTCATTATAGGATACTGACTATTTCTATACACAGATGGATGGCGAGTGTGATTCCTCTTGAGTATCTCTTGCCTTCTTCACAGATTATCAGGAGGGGATTCCTCAGGTGCACCCAGCTGCTTTGAGTTTTAAAGCCGAAAACCCGTTTTTAAATCACTGCCAAATGACATACCGTGCTAAGTGATGCTGTGAGCTCCGATGAAAAAAAAAAAAAAAAGCTTCTCCTACTGATGTTCTGTGAAGGGCTCAGTGTGCTACTATGTCTCTGAGGTTAACCACTCTAGGAGGTGTCACAGCAGCAGAAAGAGCACATTCTCCCCTATGTACACAGGCACACACACACACAGACATCCACAGACACACAAGTGTTTTTTTTTTTTTTTTTTTTTACACAGTTTCCACACTGAAAGCTGTAATGATTCCTAAGATGAATTTCACTCCCACACATACAGCCACAGGCAGCACGTTGCTTATGGATTAAAGTTCTCATCATTATAATATATTTCTGTCATAAAGATTTTAGAGAGATTTCATGATTCGCTTCCTCCACCCACGTTCTCTAGTGTTAATTAGCAAGTAAAGTACACTACCAATCAAAAGTTTGGACACACCTTCGTATTCCATGGGCTTTGCTGACTTTTATTTCTTTCTACATAGTAACACAATACTGAAGGAAAAAATATGCAATAATCTCCTTCGAACAGTTGATATTGAGATGCGTGTGCTACGTATGCTCTGTAAAGCCTTCATAACGGCTCAAATCTGAGGTGCTGTTAATTGGCGATTTTTGAGGCTGGTAACTTTTACAATATTTTTATTGATTTTAAACAAGGAAATACGAGGTAAACATGTAGTGTTTCAATGCACACTTGTGCAATGTGGTGTTTATAAACCCCTTATAAACTTCTGTACACCCCACACCATCCATCCTTAACTCCAAGATGTCCATACATGCCTAAGAAAGGCCATGTACCAGACTTGTTTAAAAAAGGAAAAAGAAGGAATAACAAAAACATGGAGCTTGACATCTGGGTTTTGTGTGCCAAAAAAAGAGAAGGAGGGAAGAATAAAAAAGACCATGCACAGATGAAAAACCAACTAATCAAATAAGAAGGGATTACACTATAAATGTAAATGAAAAAAAGTGAAAGAAGGGACCCCATACCTGTTGAATGTTCAAGTCTGAATTAAGCATTGAGTAATGAATCTTCTCCAGGGACAAACAGGACATAATATCTCTGAGCCACTGGGCGTGAGTGGGTGACATGGCATCCTTCCACTTAAATAAAAGAGAACGCCTGGCCAGGAGGGACGCAAAAAGACAATAATCGACATTTAGCTGGAGTTAGACGCTTATCTTCCTCTCCAGTAATGCCAAAAAAAGCAATCAAGGAGTCTGGTTCAAGATTGCAATTAGTATACAAGACAGGGCTTAAAAGACATGCCTCCAGAATTTTTCCAAATTAGAGCATGTCCAATACATATGAATAAAAGACACCTCTCCACTTTTACATTTATCACAGCAAGGATTGACATCTGGGTAGAAGCGAGAGAGCTTGACTTGACAGTTTTAATTTTACATTAAGTGGTATGACTCAAACCCATTAATCTACCATAAATAGTGAATATTAGTCCTTTACGAAACGGGGACAAACAGAGGAAAGGTCTATAACACTTACATCAGGAGCACCAGGGAACTTTGGTATTGAAATGTCCTACTTGCAAAAACCTGAAAAGTGAGATTTGGAAATGTTAACCCCTTTAGACAACCTATGATCAATAAAAAGATCTTTGCAAAGCTTGCTGCCCTTACTATACCATTCCTGAAACACTGAATCATGTAAAGAATGTTGAAAGAGATGGTTAGAGACGATAGGACTGGAAAGAGAGAAGCCCATAAAAATACTTTACTTCCTGAACTAAGACCCATACTCTCATAAGGTATGCCTAATAACTGAATTATTGATCGATTTAATTGAGGGGATGGGGAAGTCGGATCCAGAGGATTTTAAAAGAGTTCATCTCCATTTCCACCCAGGCAGGCCTTTTAGGTTGGTTATGGGAATATGCACGAAAGGTGAGACATCAAATGTTTTCTGCCCAGTAGTAAAAACGAAAATTGTGTAGAGCCATTCCACCATCTCTATTAAATTTTTGAAGTGGGGACTTGTTCAATCGTGGATGCCTACCATTCCAAAGGTTAGATGAAGGTTAGATGATCAAAGTAAGATTTGAGAATAAAAACAGGTACAGACTAAAAAAGAATTTGGAAAAATATTTATTTTAAAGGTATTAATTTAGCCCACCAACGAAATGGACAGTGGTGACCAATGCCCCAAGTCATTTGAAGTGTTTGGTTCAGCAAAATAATTTTCAGAAAACAATGTCATTAAAAAGTGTTCATGTTTTCTTGTAACTGTAAAGGTAAACTGATTTTTCACACTTGAAACTCACACTTGTTGCTAGTGGTGCATTATTTATCAGAAAAGGTTTTGTCAAGCTTTTATCCAAATTAAATTTATTTCCTGAAAAAATGCCTAAATTCACTGAGCTATGACAGGAAACTTGGCAGTGAGGTGATTGGATTTGATATAAAAAGTCATCTGCATAAAGGGAGATTTCATAAAAGCAGACTATTCTTCTTCCTGCCTTTGAAACCTAGATACATCCCTGCAACTATTAAATACAATTGCTAATGGCTCAATGGCAAGGTTAAAGAGCAATGGGCTAAGAGGACACCCCTGATGAGTACCCCGCTCAAGGTTGAATGGTTGAAATTGCTGAGAATTCATCAGAACTGAAGTGATAGGTCTTGAATATATTAATCTGACCCAAATGACCCAAAACTTGGTCTAAAATTAATTTTTTTCTAAGACATTAAATACGTAAATACTTCCATTCCACACTGTCAAAAGCCTTTTCAGCATCCAAAGAGAGGACACTCTCAGGGATCCCCTCTGACGGTGTGTACAAGATATCAGTGTGGTGCCGAATATTACAATAAGAATGGCGTCCTAAGATATAATTGAGGGTAGAACATTCTCTAAACTATGAGCTAAGACTTTAGCAAGGATTTTAATATCTACGTAAAGAAGAGAAATTAGTCTATATGAAGAGCACTCTGTTGGGTAATTATCCCTCTTTGCTATAAGGGTGAGCCTCATTAAATGATGTAGGCAATTTACCTTGCGTAAAAGAATCAGATAGAACCAAAGCTAGTTGTGAGGAGGAATGAGGAGGATTAAATGAACTTCTCCTCTGCAGCAAAGGTATTTTTTGGTCTTGCTTTCCTGTAGTGGTCTTTATGAGAGCCAGTTTCATCATGGTGCTTGATGGATTTAGCAAATGTTTGAAATGACAAAACAACTGAGTTTATAACCTAATGCCATAATTGTGTTAAATCATAGATTTTTTTTTTAAATCCTGTATTGTTCTAGAATGTAGAAAATAAATCCAAACTAATGTTTTTGGACTGGTACTGTAGATGCAAAACAACAGAAGTTGACTGCTGTCCAAAGACAATATCTTATAAAGAAGCATTGATAAGTACATCTAAAATAGGCGTCAAAATATGTGAAAACTACTCAAGTTAAAATGCTAATTGTGTTATTTTTTATTAAAAAAAAAAAAAAACTGTAACAGAGGTCCATTGGGAGACTAAAACCTCAGCACAGTCACTGCTTAAGTCTCAATCACTCTTAGCCTTCAGCAGTGATCACAAGACATAGAATATTAACTGTGCTAAAGAGCTGAAAGCCCTGGGAGCGAAGTAGTCACAAAGGAAGTCAGTGATGTATGAGGGTGCTAGACCATGCTAGAGCTTGAACAACAAACACTAATGCTTTGAACCGGCTCCTGTTATAAACAAGGTACCAGTGTAAGGACGATAAAACTCAGGCGATTTCTTCATACCAGGGAGTAATTTCATACAGTAGGTGCATATTATGCACTAAAAATTTAATCAAGCATCATAAGCTTTGCTGATGCCAAAATCCAGTTTATTTTGCTGATCGTATCTGAGGTCACAGTTGAAAAATATTTCTCACCTGTGGTCTGTCGTATGATGACACTAGCCTCCTAAGTTCATATTCCTAGTTAAAATATAGCGTTAGTGAAATTTTTTTTTTTGCCCCCTTGATTTTTCTTACTTTTTTGTTAAAGAAATTCATATGGTGATCTGTGAGTCATCCTGACAGTCCTGTAATAATAATTTCCAGTGAGCGCTGTCTTAGGTGTCGGGTCAGAATCGGAGGGAAATTAATAAGCATGCGTCATGTGCCAGCTCAGATTTGTCAACCATCATCACGCCTCAACTTCAAGACGCTAAAGTCATCATGCTACACGGTGATAGGCTGCCATACAGGAGAAAGAGTGAATAAGAGACCAATATATGTAAGAATAGGGAAAAGTCTTTTACGAATTATGGATTGGAATGGTAATCATGTCATGTAATGGATATTAATTTGTGCTTGGTGTATTTTTGTACTTCAAATATTGGTTATAAACTAGTAAGATAGATTTCTTTTTTTCCCCCAAGTTGAGTCTTTTAAATACCTGATGTGATACAGTAGTTTTGCTCTGTTTTAGCTAGCTAGACCTTGCGGGCTAACTTATTAGAGTAAGCGTATTAGTGAAAGCAGCTTTAGCATTTATCTTGCATTCCAGAACTTAGTTATCTGGTAATTTTTTAAACAGAAAGCACAAAAGTACAAAAGTACTTACCTTCAAATATATTTAAGTATCAAAAGTACTAAGCTTGTAGCTCAGAGTAGCCATTTTCATAGTAAAAAATCTCTCTCTCTCTCTCTAACACATAGACACACACACACTTGCTCGCTCTCTGCTTCATGACTGTGAATGTGCTGTTTTCATCACTGTCTGCAACCAGCTCCCTGTCTGATTAATAACACCTGTAATGTTAATTAAACCTGTCACAAAGGAAATTCAGTCCTGCATAATGCTCAGCAGGTGACTTCAAATACTACAGTACACACCCACTGTGGTTATGTAACACAACATTACAGTACGCAGAACTGTAGTGAAGTGAAAGTACAGATATTTCTGGTACAGTGTATTGGAGTTAAGGTAAAAATCTAATAAAACTCCTCAAGTAAAGTAAGAATATGTGAACTATTAGCTTAAGTACAGTAACAAAGTACATTTGCTTAGTTACCTTCCATCTTTAACGCTCATTAAGTAATATTATAATGCTTGCTGATTATTTATACAAAAAAAAGAAATATACAGTATTGTGTTTAATCAGACATACTGCTATTGAAAATAAAATATGAAGTACTTGTGGTCAAGCACGGCAAAATGTCAATAGTTGGAGAATGAAAAATGCTATCGGGTTGCTGTTAAGTAGTTAACTTTAATGTTAAGCACTGTTTTACTCACAGCTAAATACTTAAACTGCTTTTACACTTGCACAGTAACGTATATGCAAATCTCTCTTATGTCTCTCACTATCATTCGTATTAATTTAGCTTTTTCTTACTCTACCTATGCCCCTTTTTGATATTATCCACGTTATTCACTTTTGTCTTTCTACTCGAGTGAACAGCTTATACAGTGTGAAGCAAAAGGGTTGTGCTTTATTGTTTTTGACCATTGTATTTCTTTCTCTATGTAAGACTCAATGAAGTGTGTGAGATTCAGATTAGCACATCAGATGGTCCACAGCACGAACAATGAAAGCCCGGCATGTTTTTTTTTTTCCATAGCTGTACCAAAAGTAATGCAAAAGTGGGGATAGTTTTTTTACAAACCAACCTAGGTTATTAGCGAAAGTTGGTAGCGAACCTCTTTCTCTGTAGAAATGTAATACAGTACTCAGTCTAGTCTCTATCAAAATATTCTAGAGGCTTAAAACCTCAATGAACTGAAGCAATCTTGTAAAGATGAATTTCCCTAAATTCCTCCACCACAGTGTGCGAGACTGATAAAGTCAGACAGAAAACAATTGCTTCAAGTTATTGCTGCTAAAGTTGGATCTACAAGTTACTGCATAATGGCGGGTACTTAGTATTACCCCCCTCCCCCCATGTTTTTCTTTTCTTTTTCTTTTTTTTAACTAAATAACAGCAAGGTCAAAATAGGTATTTAATTTGTCTGAGAAGTAAATGAGGTAGTACTACAGTAGCTTTTGAACATTTTTATTCAAACACTAAAAGCCTTGTCCAGTCCTCTGTATTAGCACTGGATATTGGTGTGTATGGGAACAGCTTGTTTTAATACCCTAAAGCTTTGCATGAACAGTCCTTCCATGGGATTTTGGCTCCCCCTCTATTAAAGTTGTCAGTAATGATGGGTACTATTAAGAGGGTCTTCAGGACACTTCACAGATGTACCACGTCCTTTTTATGGTGTGGTATATGTCTGTGTACTCCTCTGCAGTGACGTGTAGTCAGAGGAAAAGATTACACCTTTTACACTTAAACAAACCAAAAAATGTTGCACACTAATATTTTATGGTATGATCTTTATCATTGATTACAGCGTGCATATGTAAGGGCATTGATTTAACAACCTTATGCGGCGTCACAGCATGTATTTTCATCCAGAGTTGCATTCATTTTTGGATGAAGATTATACTCTGATGACGGGAAAGTCAAATTTCTCTATACAATAAAGTCTTCTCTTGCGTTATTCCAAAAAACTTTCAATGCGTTCACGTGTTTGTTAAAATGATTCCTCATGGTCCCAAAAACACCGGAATATGGCCGTGCCCCCAAGAAAGAAAAACACTACAGATGTGTTAACTTGGATATTCTGTACATTATACTGTAGTCGTCAGCTGACTTCATTTTATTGTCATATAACGTGCTCCTACAGTAAGTCCAATCTTTATGCTGCCTGAAGTGTTATGTTGGGCAGTTCTTAACCCAATTACAATTAATCTATAAACATTTCCCATTACAATAATACCATGTGCTTAATACAATACCATTTAATGTTGAATACTCTCTGTGGTTAGATTTAAAATTCTAATTTTATTTGTCACATACACAGTCATACATAGTACGATATGCAGTGAAATGCTTAGACAACTGCCTGTGACCTTAAAATAAAAGACTATGAATAGGAATTAAATATGAAAAAAAGAAGGTAAATTTAACTAAGAAAGAATAAAATAAAATATAAAATAAAATAACTGTACAGTACAAACTATACAATATAAGAAAAATTTATGAAAAATATAGGAAAATAAGAAAAACAGCTGTACAATATAGAAATACAGAATTTATAGACTTTTTGTGTGGTAATGAAATTGAATATAAATGGAAATGTCCAGGGGTGTGCAAATGTGCCTGAAAGTGTAATGATTCAGATATCCACATATTTAAAGTGACTTGTGCATCAGGGAAACAGAACGTCCAGGGGGTGTGCAAATATGCTTGAAAGTGACTTGTTTAAAGTGACTTGTGATTAACTAATGTCCACGAATGTGCAGGTGTGCAGTGGCTACTAGTGTCAGTGAATGTCCAGAATGTCCAGAGTGAGTGCAGGAAACATGTGTGGATGTGCAAAATGGATCAGTACTGTGTAGTGTACTGATTAAGAGACCGTATCGCCTGCGGGAAGAAGCTCTTCCTCAGTCTCTCTGTGTTGGTCTTCAGGGAGCGGAAGCGCTTTCCTGAGCTCAACAGAGAGAACAGTCCATTGCTGGGGTGGCTGAGGTCCTTCACGATCTTCCTGGCTTTGGTACAACACCGCTTGCTGTAGATCGAGTGCAGGTCAGGAAGCTCGGTGCGGATGATGCACTCAGCTGATCGCACCACCCTCTGTAGAGCTCGTCTGTCCTGCATGGTGCTGTTCCCGAACCAGGTCG
>JAQQZT010000004.1:14313735-14342184 GCA_030068275.1 Clarias platycephalus | reverse complement strand
TGCTCTCTATGGTGCAGGAGTAGAAATTCCTGAGCACCTTAGAGGGCAGTCTGAAGTCTCTCAAGCGTCTGAGGTGGAAGAGACGCTGCCGGGCCTTTTTCACCACGGTGTTGATGTGTTATTAACCCTTTTTTTCCGTGACCTTAATTTACATTTTTCATGACCTTTCATAACCACGTTCAGTGTGTTCTTCTTTCTTTTTTTTTTTACATGGCTGATTAGTTGCGTCACAGAAAAAGGCACTCTTGTAAACTTACCACAACTGATAAAAATCCATCAGTGGTTTTCACACACTCGAACTGGCGAGAGAGGTGATATCTTCTACAACTGATAGATTTAAAATTTTAATCTTCTGTCACCAACAAACATATTCAGTGAACTGTGATGTTGACAAACTAGGGTTTATTAATTGTCCCAACATGTCAACCTTTATGTTGAACAAATGAGTATGATGTGAACACAATATAGATTTTTTTTCAGCAGCCCACGCCAGTCTGACAGCATTTATTAGAATTGATGCATGGCCCTATTTCCACCCTAGTAATGATTGCTAGAAATCAAGTGAATATGGCTTTTAGATTTATTATGTTCCTGCAGCGTGCCTTCAGCTTCATCACTGATTCAACACTGGAAATGTATGGAATAAATATAGGTCCTTATGACTTCTATTATGAAAAGGGAAAAAAAAAAAGTCAAATACCAAAATGGCCTTTAAAGTGCCTCCGCTGCCAGCATTCAACATCATTAAGCGTATTCGTAGTTGCCAGCATGCTGAGTAAATGTAGATGCTCATAATAGTTGTCCTCACCTGGATGGGGCTGATTCAGTACCAGAGATCTCTGTCTCCTCATTTAGTCATCACCTCTGCACCCACAGTGCCAGAAGCCTGTTAGCACAAATGCATTGTGTAGTAACCCACAGAGTGGGAAGACAACACTCATACAGTACTCACACACACACTCACACAGTATACTAGGCCAGCGTTGTGTTGTGTTTATGAGAGAACTTGATGTATCGCTGTGTTTCAGAGAAATCAGATTATTCTGCACTGCTGCACGTATTTTCAGGGGAATGTGACACTGTTTGCCAAAAGTGCAATTTTGCTGTGTGTGTATATGTGTGTCATAGTTCAGCTGCGGGACTGTCATTTCATGTTACACGGCTGCTCTCTCCCATCCCAATCTCAGGTAATTAGACGGTGAAGGCCATGAGACACGATTAAATGAGAAAGACAGTGAGCCGGTTCTCATGAGTCTCTTTTCTTTGTGTGACAATGCATTGTCTTGCAGACTATTAGCTGTCATACACATACACACATGCATTTGTGTTATATGTCGATATCTATTATGTACTGTACTGTAGGCCTATGTTGTTAAAAAATTTTCTTTTTTTTTTTCTTTTACAGAAATCTGCTCGACAGGGACACTTTCTCCAAATCTGATCCAAGTAAGATGACATTCTACTGCTTCTTCTTCTTCTTCTTCTGAAAACTTTGGTTCATTTTCTTTTTTTCCCCAATTATCTACCTCAAACTTAATCCAGTTCTTCCATAATGTGAAACAGGCCAGACAAAAAGAAAACTTTGCATCCTTTGCATTTTACATTTGCTGAGGGTTAACAGTCTTGCTCTTGGACTTAAACGTGACAAGCACATGTACAGAGAGAAGGAGAGAGAGCGACTCTCGCATAGATTGATCCAGTAACCAACCAATACCGCATGTTATCTCTGACAGCAACGCCATCTGACTGTCAATATAAAGTCAGGATTCCATCATAAACAAAAACCTTACACAGTTCCTTCATGAGTCACTGAACTTTTTCATTTATTCTTACACAGATTGTGTGAAGTCTGCTTTGAGTTCCAGTGAGTAATCTTGATGTGCATGTGGTGAGGGTTGCAGATATAGAAACAAAGTGGGCGGTCAATTTAAGGCGACATTTGCCTTGCACAAAAGTTGAACAAATCATGCAAGCTTTTCTTCAAATATCAAAATGTGGACCGGGCAAACACAGGCCGTGTTTCTTGGAAAGATGGCGTTGGGATTTCCCATGTTATAATTCTTCCCCCAATTATGGAATTTGCCATTAAGGCAGTTTTACACAATGTATTTTTCTATTTGCTCCCTGCCTTCAGTCTATGAGCTTGTCGTCTATGACTAAATTCATAACTAATCCAAGACCCACTCTTAAAGAATGGTTTAAAGTAATGCCAATGTAAATGCCTAATGATTTAGACAGTTTCCCTAAATACATGCATTGTTATCTTTGTACAAAGCAAGTCAATAGTTTTTGAACCTTAATTTGAAGTACAGTGGAACCTTGGATTACGAGTACAATTCGTTCTGGAAGTGGGCTCATATTTTAAAACACTCGTAAATCAAAACGAATTTTCCCATAAGAAATAATGGAAACACAAAAATAAATAATACAAAATGTAAAGTAAAAATAAAACAAATTAACCTGCAACTTACCTTTAAAAAAAAAAAAGTTAAAATAAATCGCGACAGATAAGTGTTTCCGTTTATGCGCACAGGTGCTGTTTGTGTGTGTGTGTGTGTGTGTGTGTGTGTGTGTGTGTGCGTGTTTGTGTGTGTGTGAAGTTAAAATAAAAGTAGAGAAGGAATCAGACCCACTCCTCTTCTCATCTTACACAGTAACCCTTCTTCCTCTCTTATTTGACACACACACACACACACACACACATATTAACGGAAAGATTGTTTTATTGGGAAAATTAACAAGGAACATCGTTAATGACACTCGCGTGAGCGCACACTAACGGAATCACTGCTGTAAAGTAAAAATAAAACAAATTAACCTGCGCTTTTCTTTTGAATAGAATCGCGACAGAGCAGTGTTTCCCTTAGAGAGACAGAGAGTGTGTGTGAGTGTGTGAGTGAAGGGGCACGCTGTCCAATGACGCGCGCAGACAAAGTGCAGGCTGATACAGAGAGGGAGAGAGAAAATGGATCTCTAACGAGACTTTCTTTTGCTTTACACGCGTACACACACGTGTGTTATAATAAACGGTACCCGCGCACTGTACACACATGCATACAGACACAAAATAAATTATGTTTTATGCACACATACACGTGGTCACAGTGTTTTAGTAAACAGTGCGCGCGTGCATGGATGTTGATTATACCAGTAAGAGACGAGCACTAAGACCCAGCAGGGGAAACGATTACCCACAATTCCGCAGCGCAAGAGAGAGAAAAATCCTTGGCTCAGCTGTGATCACGTGACACTCGGCGTCAAAACAAGAAGTGCATGCGTGCTACATGATACTCGGTACTCGTAAACCAAGACTTGCTCCTTTTTCAAGTCAAAATGTATGACAAATCTTTGCTCGTCTTGCTGAACACTCGTAAACCGCGTTACTCGCAATCCGAGGTTTCACTCTAGTATAATATTAGAAAATATTATTTTGGAAAATCCACGGAAGCAAGAATTAGTTTTTTTACTTTCATAGGCTCTCAGTGGAGTTGGGAAAGTTCTACATTTTGTCACTATAATTAGATACATGGACACAACATACAGTATTTGGTTCATCTATAAATTCCATAGATTTATATTTATGACTGCTTTTAATGAACCACTCACTTCTCATCCTCATCGGGAGTCGTGTATAGAAGAGATAGAAATGGAATGTTGAAGCAGAAAGTGGGACTCATCAGACCAGGCAGCATTTTTCTGATCTATTGTGCAGTTTTGCAGACCCCATGCAGATTATAGCCACAGTTTGCTGTTTGTAGCTGGCAGGAGTGGCACCCGGTGTGGCCTGCTACTGCTGCTGTAGCCTATCTGCTTTAGGTTTCAACATGTAGTGTGTTCACAGATGCTCTTCAGTATACAGTACTTCTGTGATAAAACGATCTTATTTGAGCTACTGTTGCTTTTCTATCAGCTTGAACCAGTCTGGCCATTTTCCTCTGACCTCTGGCATCAACAAGGCATTTTCACCCAGAGAATTGCTGCTCACTAGATATTTTCTCTTTTGTCAGACTGTTCTTGCTAAACCGTAGACATGGGTGTATGTGAAAGTCCAAGTACTACAGCAGTTTCAGAAACACTCAGACCAGCCTGTTTGGCACCAACGACCATGCTATGTAGAAAGTCACTTAAATCACCTTAGCTATTCTAATGCTTAAGTTGAACTTCAGCAGACCGTCTTGGCCATGTCTACAAGCCTAAATGCATTTTTTTAATTGTTGCCAAAAGAAAGGCTGATTAGATATTTTCGTTAATGAACAGTGAAACAGGGATTCCTAATGAATTGGCAGGTGAGTGAACACAGAGTGCAATTTTGATCTAAGAGCAGGTTGTTAAAGTATTTGAATTTAAAAATGTGTTTAATATTTTCTTATATCTGGTACCCTGGACGTACCCTAGATGTGCAAAATTAAAAGAACATATACATTTGGAATTTAAAGGAGAATTAAACATTTTTTTAATTTTGGCAAGTTCTACTTAAAATGCATTTGATTATTCTATACAAAAGATGCAAATGCATCATACTTTATAATCAAAAGATGCAAATGCATCATAAGAATAATCAAGATTTGGCTTGTATGCATAAAATTTTTGACCAAAGAAAATCCGTGGAAAACTATTAACTAATTACTGCAGCAGGGCAGTTTGGTCTTGAAGCTTTGGTCTCTGTCTCTAATTGAGCTTCATTTTCACAGAATCACAGCCATTGTTATTGATAATTTTACGAATTTCTGACTAATGAATCTCTTTGATTTGTGGGTTATCCAGGACGCTTTCAGGCTGAGAATGAGCTAATGCATGCTTCTTCTGCCCCAATAGTCTGAAACTGCTTGGCTAAAATTCTGCTATTTATCAATACAGCAGGGTAGATTTGGAGAGGGGGGGGGGAGGGGGTTGTTACTTGATTGTAATTTCCAGTCTGGGACTTTCCAGTCTGGGAAAAAAAAAATTGTTTCATTACATCTGCCTATTTGCAGAATGACAGAAGGCACTAGTGTGTGTATATGGCAAACCGAGTGTCCTTTAGAATTTGTCTCAGTCTCAGTACAGATGGTATTGGGTAAAATAGCAGCTTATACAATTCATACAAAACTTTGGAGCCATTAAGTGTAATATCTAAGCATCAAAAAGAATTAAATCTTATTCGTTGGAATTGTCAGGCCTTCAACAGACTCTCACAAATCTGTAAAAGCTTGCAGACATCTAGGGTGAAAAGTGGAGCATCAGCAGTCTGCCTTTGGGCTTTGGCCAGATATCAAGGATAAAGTCTTTTTGACTTACACTCTTTTTGCCTTTTTGCTGTCCTTTGTTCTTTCATTTGATGGAATGCCTCATGGTCCTCGTCTCCACTTTTTGTTTTCCGTTTCCTTCCATCCCATTTGTCTTGCTGTCTGTTTTTCTTGCTTATTTGTGCATTGTTGTAGTCTTACTTCAAATTCTCTGCTATGCCTCGCCTTTCTTCAGCGGGTTTTATTTGTATTCATTATAAGCAATCTTTAATTGCCTAATGCTAATTGAGTTGTTTCCATGCATGTGGCTGACATACTCAACACACCCTTTCAGAATTATACAGCAGTTAATCAATCTTAGGTCCCACCATGATTTCTGAATCAGTGTTAATCACAGTAACAATTTTTATTCTAGTGATATACTGTAGCTGGCATTAAAATTTGAGGCTCCAGATAGAGTCAAAAGCTATACCTGGGAGACTTTGAAGTTGAAGTTGAATTTTGCTTTTTAATAGTTTGCGAAGTCAAAAATGCATTTAAAATAAAATCCCAGCTTTGGACTGCTGTATCTGCATATACTGTAGGAGTTTTTCATACAGGAGCATACAAATAGACAACTATGAGCAACGTGTTCTCAATAGCTAGGAAGTACTGTTCACTGAATAATAAAATATGAATTGCTGAAACTCCACCAACATCAGCTAGTTTGCTATGCATATTGTTTGTGTTAGCTGTGCTACAATTTAATTAAATAGACAAATGTAGCTAACATAACTGCTTATCATTTGTTGTTTTAGAATTTAAACAGTACTTTTAACTAGAAATTAGCACAAGTAGTACTTATGTTTTAATTAAAACACATGTAAACTTGCTTATTTGTTAAATAATGCTTCAGTGCTTAACCTTATTTCAGTATTACAATTGTGGATTGTAAAAAGACAAAAAAAGATGTTGAGCAAATAAGTGAACCGTAGATGAAACAAGAACAAAATCTAACAAAAAGAGCTAATTTAAAGCAGTGAAAGAACTATGGCACTGGTTTTTGTATTCTTCAAGGGAGCATGAATACTAAGAAAGATGTTTTGAGAGCCTGCTAGCCATGCGCATGTGCTTTATGGATGTTTGATCATGAAAGTGGGCATTTGTGCTGAGCCACAGCGTTGTTAATGCAGAGTGCAGCTCCTCCAGTCTCTTAGCATTAACAGAACTTTTCAGTGGGTGGCCATGGGCTCACAGCAAAGACGGTTGGATGTTGAAATCAGTTATTTATTTATTTATTTATTTATTTATTTTTAAAGAGCAACCTCTATTGTTTGCCAGTTACACCAATTTAATGTGTTTTAGCTGCAAATCCAGGTTTAAAACCACTTGGACCCTCCTGCTGCTTGGTTATTTACGCTTTCACCTACATAGTTCTTTCCTTTTCACATGAATGTGCCTTCACTCACTGGACAAAGCTTCTTGGGTAAGAGGAAATGTTAGCACTCTCACGAACTTCAGATGCATATAGGAGTTTTTCTTTTTTCTTCCTTCCTTTCTTCCTTCCTTCTTTCCTTTCTTTCTTCCTTTATTATTTTTGTGAGTTTCAATTACAGTTTCCATCTGGTGATGACACAGTGGGCTTATACAGCTGACCAATCAGCAGCCCTGCTTTAACTTTTTTAATCACTTTTATGTTATTTGGAAGCACATGCATTAACTTCCGGAATTGCAAATCTAGCTGATGTAATTATTGTAATTGGTAGCAATCTAGTGCAAGATTGAAACACTGTTAAGGGACACAATTGGGCTACAACCCACCTGTTGAATGGCTGTTATAATTTCAATTTAATATAATCAATATTTAGCCACAGTCAAAAGGTGATAAATATAGTATGTGATAAATAAAGATATAATTTTAGACAAATTATTGGATATCGTGCAAACAGTTTTATATTCTTTTTAATACTCAGATTTGGTCTGTTCTTCTTTTTAACACTGATTCTGTTCCTCCTACAGTCTGTGTGCTGTACACCCAAGGCATTGGCACCAAGGAGTGGAGAGAGGTTAGTGTTATCTCACAGGCACCATATGGATACATGCAAATGGCTGAGTTATTTGTAAAATAAAAATCTTAATCATTCATGCTATTTTTAATCCTTTACTTTATTTAAAGGAATTATCATGCACTTGATAAGATAAGCATTCTGTGTGTTGTCCAAATGATTATTATTTTGTAGCCAAGTACGATGTGTGTCATGACACATAATATGGAAATTATTGAGCTTCAGTATTATACTGTAGGTCATTTTCATGAATAACATACACTGGAAGTCAAAAAGCCTTGAATAAAACAGAGGTTGTGATTTGAGTAGAGACAAATTCTCTAAATAATTTTAGATTTTCCGTAATCTAAGGTGCTTGTGTATTTTTGATTACTGTAATATATGAAGTATTACATTATTTCATATGTGAACAAATCAGAATGCATAATTCAGTTACTGAGGTGTGTCAGGTGTAACCTGGGGAAAAAAAATACAAAGTACCTCAAACCCATCTTGAATATGGCTTAAACACGTGGTATGTTAGTGGGTGCTGTTTTTGTCTTCACAGATCCTGCGACGAAACATGTGAACCATTTTTGCTACTTCAACTGATTCACAGTTGTCGAGCAATAATTAGGTATCACGCCAAAAAAACGGTTAATTATTCTGTTAGCCAACTTCAACAACTGACTATAACAGTCTCAGATATATAATTACGTTGCTAATTAGGTAAGAAAGCAGGCCAGCAAAAAGTCGTGCACAGGAATTACATCAAATTTGCACAAGCTACAATTAGTTAGTCCCTGATAAAATGGAAGAATCATAAGTTGCCGGAACATGAATGCATGTGTGTGTGTAAATATAGTTACATTTACTTGTGCCAAAACTCACAGTTTTTGCATATAATATGGAAACTTTTTTACTGATTGTTTGCATTATTTATCAAAGATGCTGTATTTAGAGCAAAGCCAACAACATTTAACATAAGATTGATGTAGAGAATGTGAAATTTAAATAAAGTATTTTGACTGATCCTTTATTTTTTATTATTGATCCTTCAGCTTTACTTATATTTAAAAAAAACTTGTATAATTCTTATGAAATTATAAAGGCCCAATGTAGGCAGTTATTTATCTGTTAGTGGAAATTATTTTGCAGTTTTCCGTAACCGTCAGTATGTTTGAATGATCTCAGCTTTAGAGAACCCACATACTTTGCTGCTTTAGGTAAAGACACAGTTTGGCTGCCCCAGCTAATCATGTATTACTGCAATTTTGTGTTCCAGTGTGGCCCACAACAAATCAAATTTGAAAAAAAAAAAAATACATGTGCACATTGATTTATTACCTTTGTAATACTGCAAAATTAGCAGAGGATTTATACAGGTTAAAAATAACCATGAGATTTATAAATATAATTTTAAAAAAATGACACAATGCAAATAAGGCCAAGACAGTTATTAAAGGCAATGTCAAAATTACAAAGCAAAAAATTATAATACAACTACTGGCCAAAAACACAATGGGGCAAAACAGAGTCAACAATCAAAACACAGACCTGAGCACAAATGTCAAAAGTCTACATTCACAGAAATAATGGTACTGTACAAAGGCCTTGAGCTGCCCCTTATTTCCCTTATATGTTGCTTTCAGAGAGCCAAACTTTCTTGTGTTTTTAATGTAGTCATGAGGAATAGTACTCCAGGCTTCCTGAAGGACTTTTTTGCCTCTCATTTTGGCTCTCAGTCTAGTCCCTGTCCTTGACCAGTTTCACAGGGAGGTTTTTGTTTATTAAGCCACTCAATGGCCTATAAATCATTCTAGCATAAAAAAACTTCACCTTACTTTAAGTAACCAGTGAGAAACAGATGCAGATGATGACAGATGATCAGGCCGGTGATTAGTACTGTACTGTATACTGGTGATGCTGAATGAATGCTGAGTGGTTGGAACAGATGGGGAAATGAGGTTGCTGCTGAGGTTGTTACCTAACCATTTTTTTTTTTATTCTATCTTTAGGCACTTTGCAGTCTTTTGCAGTAAAACATTTTTTTTTTTAATTTAATCTACATAATTAAATTTAATCTAAAGAAACAAGGGGTGGCTCAAAACTTTTGCACAGTACTGTAGGTCAGCTGCAAATTATACTAACTTTTGGTCACAAGCTCCACCAGTTGTGGTTAGGTAGTTCTGCCAGTTGTGGTAGGATTAGTGTTGACCGAGCCAAATAACTGGTTAAATAAAGAAATAATCATAATCTGTTGATAATAAATGGTGTTTGTGGCATTGTTAACTCTTGAGGTTATGCTGTCATGCCGAATATCAGCACTATACTATGATGCCTTTGGCACACGTACTGTCAATACGTGACAGTACCACGCATTTATCTTGACTGTTATACTCTTAACTCATAATACGTATACCACCCACACAAAATGAAGCAACTCCTCAATGCCACATCAATTTTCTACAAACATGCCATATAGGAATAACAGTTATGACAGTCCGGGAATCGGGATTTTTACTGGGTAAACTGTTTAGTGTATTGCAGGGCTTTTTATAGTTAGTCAACAGCCTGAATTGTGCCCCTCTACAATCACACATGAACTGCATCTAAAATAACTACTTGTCATTTTTAGAGGCAAAAGCAACATGCCATTACATTGTCAGTAGGCTGTCAAAAGTCAGTTTGTCAAAAATGACTACTTTTCCCAGTAATACTCTACATATCTGCATCTCAGCAAACCTTTTTTTGGTAGCGCACACTGATTTGAGTACTTCCTGACAATAATATATTACACACATTGTGTTGATTTTCTGCTCAACATCTTGGAATCTACGTGCTGCTTAGTTCAGGGCTGGACAAAAAAGCATTTTTTGCACACTATTATAACGTGCATACAAATGTATCTGCTTGTATTGTCCCACATTTCGCCCATCTGCTCCTGTAATGTTGGAATTTCACATCTGGAATATATAAATTGTTATTTCTCCCATTTTATCTTAAAAACAGTGAACATTCAGGTTCATTAAACCAGCCTAAATTCTTCTAGGTTCCTCAAAGACCCTACAGTAAATAATATGTTAATTAGAACTGAGTTGTTATTTGTGATTTCTGACCATGTTGTCTGTGTTTATTTTCCAGTTTGGGAGAACAGAAGTCATAGATAATACGCTAAACCCGGACTTTGTGCGGAAGTTCATTCTGGACTACTTCTTTGAAGAGAGACAGAACCTTCGGTTTGATCTGTGAGTAGTCAGAAGGACAGTCATTTTTTCATTGGACTTTGATGACAACAGAATCTTTCAAAAGTACTTTGTCAAATCCAGAGTTGGATACAAGCGAATTCAAGCCCAGCTGTCCACCTTGCAAAAGTCCAACCATAAGCATACTTTCTAAATCAAATTTCACTTATTCTTAGGAAGCCAGAATAATTGTTATCCAGCAGTTACGCTGTTGGAAGTCGCAGTGAGTGTATAGTCCATTTGGGGCAGTGGATAAAACAGATCTTGGCAACAGATCTTACTTTCTGCAATTGTAAGAGATGTCCAAATTGCCATTGCCAGAGATGAATTGTGACTGAAGTATTTAAAAACCTCCTCTTCCATTTGGACATCGTTCAGAAACATCTCTGCATTTGTAAAACCTCATAGTCAATTTCCCTCTTGTGCCTTGTGACCCCTTTGGGTCTTTGCAACTTGGTAGTTTTGATAAACGTATTGGGAATAATATAAGCTATTGACCTCTCTGTGAGATAAATAGCTTAATAGGAGGATAAGAGTCTATGTTCACCTCAATCCACTAAGACCTGATATATACTGCCTTTTTGATTACTGACCAGCACTTTGCATGTAATTTCTGGATTGGGCAAAGGCCCCAGAACATTGGAGAAAAGAAAGAGTCTAGTTTGTTGGAGTTTGAGATGAATTTGCGCTGGTGACACAGAAACACAGGAGTGGGAATGATGGAGCTCATGTTCCATGGGCTTACAGTACAAATGCAGCCAAGTAGCCAGAATTAGAGTCCAGGCTGGTGGTACTGGACCTGTTCAGTGACCTTTGAGTCGAGGAGTGGCTTGGCAGTGGTGAATGGCAAGTCTGCCTCCTTTAACAACATTGAGCAGAACTGTTGGCGGTGTCTCTCTGGGGACACACCTGTTTCTATATGGCTCCCCTGCCATCTAAATGATCCAGCTGGCACTCAGGCATCAGCTGGGCCTCTCCAGGTAAAAAATAAAAAGCCTGATTAAGGTTAAATAGGCAAACATATTCAGGTGAATCCTTTGGTGTGTGTCCTAGTGAGGGAGTTGACACACTAGTGGGAGCAGAGGAAAGGCCCTCTGGGGATCTTTGACTGCTCAATCTGCTGCCTGTTTACATGTGAACAGTCAGGTGATCATCTTCTTTTGTTGGTTGGTTGGTTGGTCGGTTGGGGGAGGATTGCTTAATGCTGCTCCTGCATTACGTCTTATGTTTGTCTTTGAGCTGCTCACAGGTCTTGACAGCCACTCAGAGGACATAGAAGGCCCAGGCTTAAAAAGCATGTAAGCTTTTTATTTGGGGTCATGCATTTGGCACCGTAAATCAGTAATGTAAATACTAACTAACTACCAAAAAATATTTACAACACACTAGAATCACCTTATTTGTTTTTTAATCTAACCATGTACTGTGTTCCTGAGGTGTAATTATGATGTTGTTAACATATTGTTGACATCTTATTGCTTTTATTTATAATAACCTATTTTTGTCATTCAGGCCATTATTATAAAAATAAATAGAAATATTTAGTTAACATACCATTTTCAGATGGGAGACCCATGCTGATCATTTCTTCCCACAAAGTGAGCATTATGCTGAAGGGTGAAGGAAAGAAGCCAACATTACAGTTTTCTCATTACACACATTTTAGTTCAATATTGTAGTTGTCATTCTTATAAAATTAGCACTTTCATTAAGAGCAAGCTGTTTTGCAAGAAAGAAGCCTTTCCTGAGAAATGCAGTGTTTAAACTCCAGCAAGCCTCATTCAAACTACAATTTCATTTTGTGGTCAGATGAGACAAAATCAAACCTGATATCCACTGTAAAGTATGGTAGTGAGCAGTGATTATTGTGGATCTAGGACTAAATGTGAACATTGATAGGAATCATGACTTCTGCCCTCTACAAGGAGACGGATTGTCTCTGCCAGGAGGTTCACATGTGGCCATGAATAAAGGCTTTGTAATGACAATCCCAGTCTTTAGATTTGAACCCTACTGGAAACCCATTGTCTAAATTGGATGTCAATATGCACAAACATATTACAAGTTTTTTCAACCTAGTTAGACATTACAGGAATAGATCAGAGGATAGTGCTCGGTTGTTCTCCAGAGAATGCATCACAAAATATATTTTAAACCAATAGACTAGTAGTGATTTGTATAACAAAAAGCACCAAGTAAACATACTGGCATATGAATTTAAGAAAGAGTTAAAAGGTTGAAGCTAAAAAATAAGTTGAATCTAAAAATAAGCAGATCAGCTTCAATGTAATCAGTGATATCATTATTTCAGGTTGAAGCACACATACACGCATGCCTGCCTGTATTCTGGTAAGGCAGAACTCTCTGCATTACTTATTAATACAAAGAAATTTTTTTTTGCAAAGTTGAGTATCTTACGCCTTGTTTATGCTAAGTTGTGCTTCTGTCATCATCAGCCAAATACACTCCTTGATCGTAATCGGAGAGTGAATCACAAATAAGAAATCGAAAAAG
This sequence comes from Clarias platycephalus, assembly GCA_030068275.1. NCBI lineage: Eukaryota > Metazoa > Chordata > Actinopteri > Siluriformes > Clariidae > Clarias > Clarias platycephalus. The sequence continues at coordinate 14,329,176 of JAQQZT010000004.1, read as the reverse complement.
TAGATCGGATAAAAAATTTATAAAAATATAAATATACAGTTTGGCTTTTCTAATTAATATCTATTGATGCAGGTGATGCGATGGATTGGCACCCTGTCCAGGGTGTACCCTGCCTCGTGCCCAAAGTCTCCTGGGATAGGCTCCAGGCCCCCCGCGACCGTGAATATAGGATAAAGCGGTATAGAAAATGAATGAATGAATGATGCAGGTGATTGTTTACACTGAGCAAGTAGTTTATTAGTCGCTTCTTTAAGGTAGATTATTAAATCCGGCACATAACTCATAACATCGGTTCACTCAACATTTTCACTTCACTTACAGCACAGGTTAAACTTCAGGCAGATATCGAAGTCCTGCAAAAGTTTAATTAAATTCTGGTCAGCCGTCGATTTTAAGACGTGCGCACAGTTTGATGCATACGCAGTACGCTGTCACTCTGGCGCAAAACTGCTTGTAACGTCTCGTCTACTCAACATTTTGATTTAATTTATGGTGCAGGTACAGGTTTGACTCCAGGCGAAAACCTATGGACTGGGTTTATTAAATTCTGTCCAGCCAGTTTTGACAAAAATATTGACAAAATGTGACTGGACAAACATACATACAGATATACAGACATACAGACAGACCGACATTCTCATTTCTTTTATTTATATAGATCTGTTTGAATGAATGAAAAAAAAAATATTGTAATAGACACAATGATATCATCTGAATGATGTTAATTGTACAGTAATTCTCTTTTTCCTCCCTTCTTTGTGCTTTAATAGCCATACTCTTGTTCGGTAAATGGCAGATGAACATCAGCTCCTTGAAATGGCACTTAAATGTTATTGACACTATTATAAATGGCAACAGTATTCAGTTTCTTCCTTAAAGGCACACAGAAGGAATTTCACACCTGTTGCTCTTTATCAGTCTTAATGTTGCACTAAAACAGCAGCGAACTTGCTAAAGCTCATGGTGAAAGTACTATGGGGTGGTAAATGTTTGCTTGTGATGTCATTTGTCGGGTTTTCAGTGTTTTATTCCACACGGATGCACAAGTCACTGAGTCACAAGAGCACACGACTATAAATAGCTGAAGGGAGAAGAATTCTAGCATGGTCTGGTCAGACTGAGAGTGTAAATGGGGAGCTGTTAGTTTGGGTATGTGAGAGAGAGAGTGTAGGAGGGTGTCTTCCCCTGGAGACTCAGCTGAGCCATGTGGGTGGACAGCACACACACCAATCTGCTGTGATTGTTGCACTGGTTGTGTGATCCTGCTGTCTCTCTCTCTCTTTCTCGTTCGCTGTGTGTATCTGGCTTTATTTCTCTCAAATCTTGTAATGCACCTGCATAGGTGGAAGTGTGTTTGTATTACTCCCATAAATCAGTGTGTCTTTGTGTATTGTTGGAGCTACGTAAGTTACAGCAGGGCTATTACTAATGCTGTATTATAAGCTATATGGCTAAAGTAGTATAACTATATTAAATCACACTCATGAAGCGTCACCTTGAATTAATTAACACATTTTTAATTAACTTCTGAGGCGACACAGTAGCTTAGTGTTTAGCACTGTCACTTTGCGCTTTCAGGGTTCGGGTTCGATTCCCGCTTCTCTGTGCAAGGGGTTTGCATGTTCACCACGTGCCAGGTGGGTTTCCTCGTAGTAATCCAGTTTCCTCCCACAGTCCAAAGACATGCAAATTAGGCTAATAGACATTCCCAAATTGCTCATAGGGTGTGAATGAGTGTTTGAGTGTGTGTATTTGTATGTGTGTGTGCAATGTATTGGTACCCTATCCAAGGTGTACCCCGTCGCATGCCCCAAGTCTCCTATGACAAGTTTCAGGTCACCTGAGATCCTGTATACAGGATAAAGCAGTATAGACGATCCGTGAAATTAACCTCGGTACCTATAATATTAATTTAGTATTTTTATTTAGATACAATATTCATATTATTTTATGTATACTACTGATTTAATATTTAATATATATTTGCGTGTGTGTGTGTGTGTGTGTGTGTGAACGCACTGTTTAGTACCTTTGCTCCATTAGTGACTGTGAGGTGATCCATACTGTGATGTCATACTCTGTCGTGTCACAGTCGTTCCTTGTCGCTCCATCATTTCACTTATTTTAGCGTTACAGTGATAAATGGTGGATTGAGCTTGCTGCGTAGTCACAGTGTTTGTAGTTGAGTAATTTCTTTGCTTCCTGCATCTGTTTTCCACCACTGCATCAGGCGGCAATTGATTCTCAGTCCTACCGTCTTGATCGGAATTTTCCTAAGTGTGTTTCAGCAGCTAGCCACAGGGGTTTGATGGGATGTCGAGGTTAGCTGGATGTTTGCAGTTTAGCTGTTGGTTTGATTAAATGCCAGCATGTCTGTAGCTCTATTTGGCCCTGATTTCCAGACGGCAGTTTTGCCTGGACCTGCTGTGTCGCTGAATCAGTCCTTCCATTGTGGAGAAGCAGTAGTACATTTCAGAGAGTGTTGGTTTTAAATCAAGAGTCTAAAGAGGCAGTTTGGTACTGTCAGGTCGGAGAGCTCAAATACGACAGTTGGGATTTTTTGTTAGCTTGGGGTTTGGGTTGTTTTGAGTTTGTCATATTTATATTTATTCGATTTTATTTCACTTTAATCATAGCCAATTCCAACATGGTAGAAATCCATGAATAGACAGATTGAGCAAATGTTTAAATAAAAATAATCAGGGCATAAATATATTAATTAGCATTGTATTTTTCCATAATGTTATTAATGTGTATCTTTAGTTGAAAGAACACAATCATCATTAAAGCAAATTATTTGATTGAAAACTAGATCTAAAAGACCTTTTTTTTTTAAGGTTGGCCTGTACAAATAAAAGAAGCTTTTTATAATGATGCAGACATGGAACATTTCTAACTGCGAATAAACAGAGCATAACATGTAGGAAACTTGGGAGACAGAAACATTACACACCCTTGTTTGCTTCCCCTTATAAATTACAAGTGTGTACCACCTTAATGAGTCACACACGTAGCCCTTTCTATAAAAAAAGAGAGTATTATGTAGTGTTGAGTGGATTATATAGTAAAAAACAGCATATTTGGAATGAATTTCTTTCTTTTTTTTTCCCCGTGTTTTCTGCTACCTGTGTATAGATGAAATTACCTTAAACTTTTTATTGTGTAGATAAAATATGGCTTCTCTTGAGATGAGGCTTTGGGTCACCATAAGCTCTGACTGTTTTCTTTCTTTCGCTAAATCAGGCTGAAGTTTCAGATGTGGCTGGAAAAAAGCTAAGAATTTCTAAGAATGAATGAATAAATGTATGAATGAATGCATATTTATTATTTATACATTAAATTTGTTTAATGTTGAATTTAATCAGAGTAAGAATGCAGCCTTTATATGTCAAACTATTACGTTTACATAATGTCTTAGAGGTCTCCAAAATGTGTTTTTTAAAGTTCCACCTGAAATACAACTCATTAATCATGTATGTGACATCACAACGTCTTCGTTATGGTCAAAAGGACCTTCCCAGGTTGTTATGTTAATTTAAAACCACCATGAAATGTAACTGTATTTTTACTACGTCAATTTCGCAGCCTCCTGCTAATGAAATCACTCCGTAAAAGGATTTGTTTTTCTGTTTACTTCCTCAGTTACCATCATGCAACCAAAAATGAAAGTGAAACTTGACACAAATCAGCGAACAATCACCTCCATTTTTAGACAATGTGATGAAACTTGTGCAACTTAGCTGGAAATAAGCAGTTCCTACGAATGAATTAATAAATGAATGAAAGATACCTTTTATTAGTCATATTTGTTATATATACATTCAATTTATTTAATGTTGAATTTAATCAGAGGGAGAATGCAGTCTTTAAATGCTTTAAACATAATTTAGATTTTAATGTCGAAAAAATGTGTATGCGTGACTTAGCATCTGGTTTGGTTCTGTTCATTCGTTTGTTCACCGAAAATGCTTCCTATGCCAATGCAAATTTCTTAGCTACATCAACTCATAATTACACCTTAAACCACATACTTTTGATTTGACAAACTATCCCCGTAATCTTCATCAAGTCTGGAATCTTTTCAGATTAAAAAAATAGATTAATTTGGCTTTCTTTGCTGTCTGCAGTGCTGCTGTTTCTTTTTGTTTCGCCACCATCGTGACTAGTTCTCATCCTCACAGTAGCATTGCATATATTAATTGACTAGTTTTTGCAGCCTAATGGCTGGCTGAGTGTGGTGTGTTTGTATATATATTTGTGTGTGGTTTTATCTGTCTATCTGTGCAAATGTGCGCCGTTCCCTGTTCCTTCAAAAATGCAGTATTTATAAATACATGTGTGTACAGGCATGGAGCATAAGAGATGTGTTTGCACACTCTGGACTCTATTCCTTTTTTTAGCCTCATTACCACAAAGCACTCAGAAAATTATTCAAGCGGAGGCTGACCTGTGCTGACATTTAGCCTCACCACTGGAAGTGTGAAAAAGGTCCGCAACTTGTCTTCAGTTGTGCATATTTTTAAATAATTAATTAATTAATTTATTTTTACTGCTTATAATATGACAACTGAATAATGTTTCTTTTTTAAATTATCTATATCGATTTTTAACATTGGTTTATGTAGGTTTTATGCCTAACAGTACTGTTACTATGGCACAGCATAATATTTTGGAGATAAAATATTTTTGCTCGGATTTTTATCTTTAGTGGTACTTGATCTTTCTTTCAACTATGACTTGAGAGCTTAGGGACCATTGTTTCTTCCTATGTCGCAGCTTCAAGCAATTAGGACCAGTAAGTCAAATAATACATACATTTTTCTTAAGTGAAAGTACTTAGAAAGAAAATACTGCCAGGGAATCTATTTTTAGTCAGTTCCCATTCTCAGCTGTACGACATACGCATATTCATATATATTCCTGAAAAAAAGGGAATATGTGGTAATTTATACTTAAGTCAACATATTCTTAGTTAAGAGCAATTAAAAGAACATTATAAAATCTAATCTTTCACATGAAAATTTGCTTACAATTAATTTATTTCAAACAGGTTCTAATGAGTTACTTTGATAATGAACAGTAGAGTGAATGTAATCACTTGGTATTAATATGATCTAAATATGTTATAAAATCTTACAAGGATGTTGGGGCTGAATTAAAGTAAGGCTAAAGTATTAAAATTAAGATAGCTTGTATTAGAATAGTGCATTCATATACATATGTTCTCACCAGTGTTGGGGAAGTTACTCAAAAAAAAGTCATTTGCTACAAATTACTACTATAAATTGTCATTTCATTACATTACTGATTATTCCATGTAAAAAGTAATTAGATTACTAATTACGTTATTTTCAAGTTACTTAGAAAAATCTGTCACTGTTTGCGCCTGTGATGGACGTGCGCCTCAACCTGTTGTAGCCCTTTGCTCACTGCGTAGGCTCTCTACGTAGGTGTCCCCCGCTTCTGAAGGTGCGCAAAGGGGCGAGGCCGCCAGGTCAGGCCAGCTGGCGATAATTAATGTTAATGGATTTTGGGCTTTCTCCGAGTTAAAAATCCTCAGCTTTTTTCCCTTCCTCCATCCTTTAACCCTTCCCACATTTTTTTTTCTAAATAAAATTACCCCTTTTCCCGTAAGACCTTGCCTCGTGTCCGTGTGTCTGTGGTGCCGCCCATGCAAAGAGAGTGAACCCGTTACAACATCAAATGTACAACATCAAAACTACAAAGCCTTCCGACGATTGAGTAAAGCACATGCTACAGTTAACTGATGCTGCTGCGCAAAACATGATTTTTAAATGCATTTTGATTCATTTTTAAACACCACATTTATAATGCTAGTAACATAATGTTATTGACATTGATAACTGTAATCAAATTACATGCATTTAAAATGTAACACATTACATTACGGCATTATCAGGAAAAGTAATTTGATTACAGTAACACGTTATACCCAACTCTGGTTGTCACACAAAGCAGCAAGCTCAAATCAGGTTTATTCTACTGATGGGAGTCGGTAACCATTCCTTAATCGATCATGACCAATCAATAATTGACTAATAGTCAGTTTAACCACAGAGTACAATGCTTCTTTGATAGCTCAGGGTTTTTTTTTTTTTACCCCATGTCGTGTCAATCAAAAACAAATCAAAACTGAGGTGCATACAAGTACATTTTCACAGGTCTTGGTTATTATTCATTTTCCTGCTCTGAGCACTGATTGTGAAGTTTGTCCCCAAGAACTCGATTACAATGTAAATAATCAGAGGCTTAGATTTTATTCAGGGATTTGAAATTATATGAACAAGTCATGTTGGATGTACAAAAACAAATCATGTTAATATAACTTCATTTAAATATATTAAATTGATTACATTCAATTAAGTACGTTCAAAAGGCCTTTTTTCAATGTATTTCGAATGACAAAGAAAGTGCACTTTTTCTGTCAGTGTCATCTAGGTTTGCTTGTATAATTATATTTTTCGTGCCCTCTGCCAGGCACAATTGACATATTATGCATTTGCATCAGCAATTACAGATGGTAACAGGTGGCAAACAATACCCAGTAATAACTTTTACACCACAGGCTGCCAAGCTAAAGCACAGGTTTAGTTAATGCTCTAATTGGTTGTTGTTTCTATAGTAACAGATTTCACTGTCATCTGAGGTTATTTGTTTGGTTATAGACATGATGACCGCACTATTATTATTCAGTCCCTGGCTGAAGCTACAGATACGGCAACCAAAGCCTAATAATAATTCAATAAAGATAGATAGATTGATTGATCCCAAAGGGAAATTCTAAAGGGAATTGAATGTGCTGCTCTCTAAAAAAGTAAAGCAGGTAGAAATGCCGTGACTGTCTTTTGCTGACAGAAAAGACTACAGTACATGAAATAACCACTCTTTCTTAGATTGTTAAAGGGTTGGAAATCGACCAACCGAAGTGTTTCCAGTTTTCGCCTGTCCAGTTCCAGTGAGCCTTTGACCACTGTAGTGTCAGATTCCTGTGGAGTAGTCAAGGTTAGACATGATGTGCTTTTTTATTCTATTGGAGTATCTGTACACTTCATTTTCTCCGACCAGACTAGAAATTCTTCTGTGATCTCTCGCACCAGCAAGGCCGTTTCCTCCCCCAAAGCAGCCAATGGGTGTTTTTGTTTGGATGTTTTTCAATAAATGTGTGTGTAATCTCTTGTGACTCTTGTGATTGTAGCTGCGATCTGATCAGTTAGTGCAGTAGTTCTCTGCAAAGTTGACTGCACAGAGTTTTTACCCATGTTAAGTACGATTTCTTTGTGTGTGTGTGTGTGTGTGTATATATATATATATATATATATATATATAACATAATATTAATCGCACAATGAGAAATTTGTAATTAAAGTAATATTTAAATGCAATTAATGTAGATTTAATCAGTCCTTACTATTCTTTAAAAAAATGCACAATAATAATTTTTCCCGTACATCTTTGATCATGAATTCAATTATGTAATTTATAATGTGTAATGGCATCAGTTTTTGTTTCAATAAATAATTTGTATTTATTTTCACTTACTCTCACTCATCATTTGCACTGCTTTATCATCGTCTATACCGCTTTTTTTTAGCCTAATCGATATGTCTTTGGACTGTGGCAGGAAACCCGAGTAACTCACCAAGCACAGCGAGAACATGCAAACTCTTTGCAAACAGACCCCAAGGCAGATATCATACCCGGAATCTCGAGGTGCAAGCCAACAGTGCTAACCACTAAGCCACCGTGCCGCCACGTATTTAATTTCAGTAGTGTGAAATTTTCACAGGTGCTTATGTTGGGTTACCAGGGTAATGCATAGAGGAAAAACTATAAAAGATATTTAATTTAGTACTAGTACTATTGGAGCGCCTCTTATGTTGTAAAAAGGTGTGCTTGTTATACTTAAGGTAATGAATAAATTGCATGCAATATATAAAAAAAACATGCAATATATTATTTTGCTGTATGAGGTATGCCAACATAAGCATGCACAAAGCAAACTTGCACACACTCATGAATGCAGCCCAAGAAGATGGTAAGAAAAAAAAAGCAAATGGCAGGAAATGACTGAAAACAAACAAAAATCATAGTGTATCTCTATCGGAGAAGTCTATGTGTGTCTTTGCAGATGAAAGAGAACAGCAGGCTTTTATCTCAGAATGTGATGTGGAACGTCTAAATAATGACAATAAGCTTCTATTGTATAGTTTACGAACCTGGCTTGTCATACAACCAACCCCTTTTTACAGCCTTTAATCTTGCTTTATTGTATTTTCTCATGGGCAATCATTGCAAAACTAGCATTTTTTGAAGCATGTAAGATTAGTTCTTAATTTGTATCCACATTGAATCAGTCTGAAAAAGTGTCTTGTCTATGTTCTCAAGTGTGAAATTACTTGGAGTAGTTTCAAACTAAATTATGATTTTCGACAAGGTCAGCCGAGTGTGTCTTAAGACAATGAGCCATGGCATACAGAGATTGTCTCTTTGGATCATAATCGCGTATGAATCATCATCTCGCTAATGATCTGTCTAAAAAAAAGACAAAGTGGTCAACCTCTGTCTTTTTTTTTTTCTTTTTTCATACCTTTTCCCTTTCTACAAACATAAAAAGACTAATCAACTAATGTTGGTGGTCTCAGACTTCATTGTTCAGCTTGTAATGCATACAATTAAGGCTTTTAAAGGGAAGTCCCTTTGGCTTTTCATAGTCATTATGTCACATTAAAGCTTTATTGATGGCTGAATTTCTGTCTCTCCTTCATTCTACAGGTATGACGTGGACTCAAAGAGCACCAACCTTTCCAAACATGTGAGTAAACTATTGATTCCCATCACACAACTTTAAGCTGCATTGATGCTTCACTTGTATATGCAGTAAGGTGGTGTAATAATGAAACTAAACACTGAAACTATATGGCTTGGTGGGTAAACTGATGATTCTTTTAAAATATGTAATTAAAACATAGTTAGTGTACACTTTTTTTTTTTATTTTTTACTTTTTTATGTTTCGCGTTGATTTTCCCCAGGAATAGACAGATATGTAGCATGTAATAGCAGCATGTAAATGAAGATTCACTAAAGATTGATGTTTGTATTCCATACAAATACAAGGAAATATGCTAGACTATTACAGATCAAAACTGTCCACATGTTTAACATTAGTTTCTGAAAATTGACAATAAATATTATTGAAATGCTATGAAAATGTTCAATAGCTTTTTTTATAGACTTACAGTGACTGTAATATATAAAGATCTGAATCCTGACACACACATGGAATTGGGACCTCGGCTCAAAGAAAATTTTATTGACTGGACCTTATCCCTAATTAATTCATTATCCCTGCTGTACAGGATAAGCGATACAGAAAATTAATCAATTAATGTTTTAGACACGGTCTTTTTTTGTTTGTTCACGAAAGCTGAAATCTGAACTCATCCGCCAAGCCTTTTTTTCAGGTTGGACTGACCCGGACAAGTTTAGTTACCTTCTCAGTAAACATAGCTGCTGACTGAATTAGCACAATACACTGGTGACTACATCAATGACCTGTAAAGTGAGGATGTGACTATGAGTGCGAAGTACAATATTTATTTCCAAGAATAAGCAAGAAAGCTTATGAATATTTAATAATTGTATATGGATGTGCCTACATCTTTAGAGGGTCTGTGACGTTATGTATCACATGAGTCAGGATTGAATAGGCAGGATGTACTGTACATGCGGGCGAATCTTTATTCCGGGTTACTGTTGTCACACTAATCAGAACGAATATGAAACGATAACTGTGATCAAAGAATTTGTATTAGCATTGATAAAAGCATAACATAATCAAGGCACCCAGCTTCTTGCAACAGCATAAACAAAATTAACAGCTGAACAATTTCATACTCTCACTTGATGTTACAAGGAAAGTGAGGATGAACCAGGCTTAAATATTGCAACTAATAAATTAAACAAGAAGTACCTGGCTATTATTAGAACAGTAAGTGAATTGGGAATTAACTATGAACTGAACTTTGAGTGCTGGAAAAATAAAGCATGTTCAAAATAAGAGTCTCATAAAAATGGAAACTCTGGCGTGCAGCTCCTCAAAAGAAACCATGACAGAATCCTTTTCTCTAAGGAATGGCTGTAGACATGCCTTAGAGGTGGCCCTGGGCCACCACCACCAGCCTCCTTTACATAGCCCCTGTGACAATGCCGTGTGAAGTTCACTCTGAGGCTTGGTGACTGGAGCATGACATACAGTAAGCACTGGAATTGAGAAGTTGGGGGATAACTGTCGATAAGTATGCCCTCTTACGTGTACTTAAAGATGCATGTGACTCTGTTAGGATGGTTCCACTATCCATTAAAGTCCACTTTGGACTTCATTTGATACAGAGAGTTCAGGAATTGCTGTGATGACTTTCAACTACAGTTGCTCTGATAGCTGTAGGAGTGAATTTGCCATTAACAGTTTTCTACCCAAGTCTTCCTTAGTCTACAGTTTATGACCTATTCAAGGGGGACGTTAACTAAAATTTCAACTTTTGGCCATATACTGTAGAACATAGAGTTTTAGAGGAGATTTGCTTGGCATGGGGACTTTGATTTGGCTTGGCACATGGGCTGTGACCAAGCTTGACACAGAAGTGTGAATAGAACAGAAGCCGCAACAGAATACCGCTGGTGAAGGTTGCTTTCCAAAACAGGATTTGCCTGAGAAAGCAAGGTTAGGCTGGGTCTGAACAGGGCATGGCGTAGACGGAGCAGAGTTAGACTGGGATGAAGCTACATTAGGTTTGGATAAAGCACAGCACTGTTGGATTAGATCATGCCATTGCTGGTGAAGGTAAGGGAATGGCAGGAACAAAGCCTGGGATTGCCGGAACATAAGACAGCACGGCTGGGACTGGGCAGGTTACGGCACTTCTGGGACATATGGCATTGCTGACAAAGACCATGGCACTGCTGGGACAGAACAGCCCATAGTTTAAGTGGAATGACTTTGGCATAGCATGGCTTGAATTTACTTCCACCTTGTTGACCACTGCTGGTTGACCTCTACAGTGTGCTAGTCAGGACCTGTGGCAGAAGTAAGCCCCATGCTGCAGTGCAGTACAGGTAGACCTGTTGGACCCACTCTAAGCCCACTTGCACTCAGTGCTGTTTGGCTTTTGTTGAAGCACAGTACTAGGAGCCACCATATTGGCCCTACTTTGAGCACCTTGGTCTCTCACAATCTGTCACCTTGGGTATAACTACCCTCTAAAAAAAAATCAAGGGTCGACATACTTTAAAATGAACACCCTTCTCGTTAGACATGTGAACTTTGGTGTCTTTGGTGCCACAGGGCAAAGAGATAAACAGGAAAAGCATAAAGCAATTTTATTGACACTCACGATTTTTGGGATCCACCAAGCGCAAAAAAGATTTGATAGTCTCTGGTTGTGTTCACTTTATGAAATAAGTATCATATTGCAACACTTTCAATGAGATTGGGAAAAGTAAGGATTTAGGAAGGAGTTTAGTGTTAATAAGGCTTATTTGGAGTTTTTCCCCCACTTTTTGCAGCATGCTCTTTTTTATGTAATATATACACTTTAAACCAAAATGAAAACCATCCATACTCATGCACACAACAGAATACCGCTGGTGAAGGTTGCTTTCCTTTCTGCTACTTCTCTCTGGTTTGCATTCTATTACTCACTACAAGACAAACAGGGTAAAAATAGTGCATCATTAATTACACACAGGTGAACAGTCATTCATTAGTTTATCCACATTTTTCTACTAGACTTTACACTGCATACACCAACATCATTAAACCATGCCCCCGCTGCCACACATACTGTATGTAGTACAAAAGTTGATGATATTGAGGTTAATTTGTTATGTTAGACTTAATGATTCTATTTGCTTTACTGATTTGGTACTGTTGCTCTCAATACTGTAGATATCAGGTTAGCCGAGGTATCAGATGGTATAAAATTATATTTTGACAACGAATTACATGGAAAATTATATTTTATCTGTGCTGGGCTTTCTAATTCGTAGTTAGGTTTTCTTTTTCTTTTTATCTTCTTTTTGATTGGAGAGATACGCTAATCTAGCTGCAGTAATAGCATTTCTGTTTAGCGGGCTTTTCTTTCAGGCTGTTTGGAAGACTACCAGTTTAGTCCAACACCGCTTACCTGTAGATTCTGACTTGTAAGAAATATCATTATACTGTACATTGTTTGAGCTTTCTTCTCTTTATTGTTGTTTAACTCAGAAGAAAACACAGTCTCATTAGAGTGTATCCTGGTCGATGCCTCAAGTCAGTTAGCAGCTAGTTTAACTGGTTTGTCTTGTGCATGTGTTCAGCCCGGATTGTGTATAATTAAATAGGCCTGCCAGAAGATTCAAAAATTTTACAACAAGAGATTACGGCATTACCTCTCTGAGGGATAGATATTATCCTGCCCCACAAGGCCAGACGTTCCTTTCAAAGTGGGGTTTAAAAAACAATGCAGTTAGTAGCTTTATATTCTTACTGGTACTTGTTGAGGAGAATAAACCATGGAGAGGGTGGACAGAAATCTTGTATGATCCTCTTTATTCTTGTATGATTCCGCTGTAGAATTTTACCTCTGTTAACTACCGGGTTTAATCCCAAATGGAGTTACATGGAAAGCTAGAACGCTATGTTGGGTGTAGAATGGATTGTCACACCCCAAGAAGTATCTTTGATCATGGGACGGAGAGTGATTTGGGATTCAGCCTTGTGTTAGGAGCTAGTTAGCTTTGTAGCCTTAAATGAAAGAACACAGATATATGGGATTCTAAATGACTGAAATTATTAGGCAAAGTGTTTTTTTTTTTTTTTTTTTAATATTCCATAACATTATCAAAAAAAAAAAAAAAAAATTCCTGAAATTGAATCTGTGACTGGTTTTGAGAGTGTTTTTTGGTAGGAAGCTGCAACTGACCCTTAGTGTAATTACCAGTTATTAGAACCCTCTGGGACACAGAATAATACATATAGTTAAATGTCCCAGTGGTTTTGCCGTCCATTGTCACCACTTGTGAAATACCTCTTATCCAATTAGATCGCTCAGTCGGAACTAACGTTGTATAATTTTGACACAAGGATTTCCCTGCTATACCTAAAAATAGATTAATCATAAAAACAATGATAATGATAAAAATTTCTTAGTTGTTTTGAAGGATCAGGAAGAAACATATCAACTCTTGTTTGCACATTTGCACATGCACTTTATGTTGTCTGTTAAAAAAAAAAAATGTAGATAGTTAGCTAGTTAGTTTTTGTGTTAATTTATGTTGTTAATTTATGTTGTCAGGTCAATCTGTCTTGTCTCCGCTAGCCAGCTAACTAGGCCTCTTAGTTAGCTAGTTTAGTTTTTCTGTTAATTTATGTTGTAAATTTATGTTGCATGTAGCACTTTGGTCCTGGAGGAACTTTGTTTCGTTTCACTGTGTACTAACTGTATATGGATGAAGTGACAATAAAGTCTACCTGAACTACTTGAACTTGAACTGATTTTGGCCAAAATTGAAAATCTGTTAAATTCTACTTACTATACTCTATTGGCAAAAGTGCGAAATGAACCTTTGTGACACATTTGATTGAATTAGTTTGATGAGTCACATTTGATTGAATTAGTTTGATGAGTCACATTTAATTGAATTAGTTTGAGGTTAAACAATTTTTGTGCTCTGAGCGAACAACTTCTAAGTGTTGTATTTCCCTCTGTTTTGCCGTGGGCTGTAGTATGACATTTGACATTGACCTTACAAATTTTCACAACTTAGTTATCACTGACAAAGGCATATATCTTTAGCTCTTATATGAATTTTGTATTCATGTGCTTGCCTTACACAATTACATATATGCAGTCTCTAGTGCCCTTGCCTGTCCATACACCTAAATACAGCTGATAATGCTCCTATGACCTAGATTATGTCACGTATTATGGAATAGAAATATCTATAGCCAGAGCACTTTTAGCAGCCTTTTCATTGAATCCTTCACTGAAATAATAAAGATCTGTCAATCTGTAAACAATGCACAGACCTCTTTAACTAACTTCTCTCTACACCAGTCAGCCCGGAGAGTAACATCACTGACAGGTGGAATTAATAATATTGATTATCAATTATATACAAGTGAACTGGTGACAGGATCATGGGCACACTAGGCCCATTTATACCTGTGGGGACCAAAAGCTAGCCTGTCCCGTCTTATCCCACAGAAAAGCCAATGTAGCACAAATTGCTGAACTGCTGGCCACAATAAAAAGGCACCAGAAGATCTCAATCCGATTAAGCATCCATGGAATGTATTATACAAACAAGTCCAAAGTATCTGATACTAACTTCCTGGTGTGAGACACCACAGCACATCTCTGAGGTCATGCCCTTAGTGGTAAGAGCTGCCCAGGCACCACAAGGGGAACTTACATAACATTGGACTTACAGTTTTGCGTTTTAATGTTTTGACTGTTTGTCTATATAAACATGCACACATACAGTTACTCACAAATATCTATTTATCTCTCCCTGATATTGTGGCAGAAAAACTGTAGGTTTTCTTAATTTCCTGCCAGAATGTAAACAAGCCTTCATGTAAACAACAGCATGATTCCACATCTTACTGATGCTGTTTTCCATAGTGAGCTATTACAGTCATGACCCAGGTTTGTCTGGTAATTTTCATCCCTCTTGCTTGTGAGTTTGTGGTTTTTTCTTTTTCTTTTGTCATATCCTAAAAATCTAAAAAGATGCCATGCACCATGATTGTGCTTTGACCTCTGTAAATTTAGCTTATTGAGTTAATGAAATACTGTATGAAAGGCTATCGTAATGCTCTGTTTGTGGCTGTGATTTTTCTCCGTCTTATTTGTTTTATGCACTGGTTCAAAAGCGACACTTTCCAAAACCTCCTGTGGAGAAACTAAGTCATCCAATGAGACAAATGGATGGCATATATTTGAAACATTATGGTGGTTTTTGCAGTGGTAAGTGAATAAGCTGCAATATTCAATCTAATGGAGAGCTCTTATAATTAAAAACAACTCTTGATGCTCTTCACATACAGTATCACAAAATATACAGTAGCATTATCATATATCATTATTATTATTATCGTATTTTACTCTGAGGAGAAAATCCATTTTAGTCTCAATGAGAGCAACAGATAATAATTTAAATGACTACATTATTACGATCAGTCACATAGGACATTTTACGTCACAATTAGCAAAGAATGTAATTTACACAAATTTCACTATACAGTCTCGATCAAAAGTTTAAGACCACTTGAAAAATGGCAAAAAATCATATTTTGCATGCTTGGATCTTAACAAGGTTCCAAGTAGAGCTTCAACATGCAACAAGAAGAAATGGGAGTGAGACAAAACATTTTTTGA
>JAQQZT010000004.1:14288457-14308293 GCA_030068275.1 Clarias platycephalus | reverse complement strand
AACAGCATCACCGGGATTCGAACCTGCGATCCCAGATGATAGGGCGAGTGCTTTAACCAACTGCGCCACTCGGAGGCCCATAATTGTTGAATTTATATTGATATGAATTTATATTGATATGAATAACTTCGATATCTTTAATGGATAGTTAAGAACAAGGGGCAACCTCCAGTACCGAGAATGTAGTCCTATGCGAATGTGCCAAAATGTGCTCCAAAAGTGAGTCAGTCCCCATAGAGCCCATATTAAAATGTCCAGATTTGGAACAGTAATTAACATGTTTGCAGTGAAAACAGTTTTGGTCTCCATACCGAGATCTTCCATTCATGAAAACTGTGTGGGGGGAATGTTCATGCAACTCATTAGTATTAAGCCATAAAGTTATGCATAATTAGGGACATGACGAGTTTGAATTAGAGCTGCATTGCAGGTGTCAAACCACTAGCTGTCTGCTATGCATCACTTTAGCTAACTAGCTACCTGAATGTAGTTTAATGCTGTAGTCTAGCCAGAAGAAATACAGGAGTTAAGGTCCTTTAGAAAACCTGTGGGTGACGTCATTAATGTTTATGACACAAGTGGCACAGCAAATTTATATTAGCCCACTGCAGGAGCCAGCAGGCATTTACTGGCTAATCTACGTAACACCGAGGAAGGGCTGAGACAATTATATTTCAGATCCACAACAAAACATACTATATTTTTTTATGTATTCATGCCTCTAAGGTTAGTTCTATGTCTGAGAATTTTTTTGTAATGTGTAAGATTTGAAAGGTTATGTGTGAGAGTGTGAGATCTGGCCCCAAATTATGTGTCTCATGGAAAAAGCAGTCTGACAATCGCAGCAGTGCTGCTAAATGTGACACATTCGTACCAGCAAGACACACAAACATGCTACTACGATGTAAACAGTATAATTTTTTCAGTATATTTTTTATCCACAGATGTATGGAATTAGCCTCTAATTTGTGAACGTATTGAATTAATCATTATTCTGTTTCAATTCCAGTGTTAGAGTGCAGTAGCTGAAACTATAATAAAGTGCTTATTGTCTACTTACATGTGAACTTCTCACTCATTCACTCACTCATCGTCTTTTTCCTGAATCCCGGGTCACGGGGAGACTTGGGGCACAAGACAGGGTACACCCTGGACAGGGTGCCAATCCATCGCAGGGCACACTCACACAATTAGGCTCATCTGCATGTCTTTGAACTGGGGACAGTGCTAACCCTGCCTCACATGTGAAATAGTTACATGGATTTCTAGTATGAAAATATTGCTGTTAGATGTGCTACATTTTGTAGCCCACTTTTTTTTTTTTTAAAGCTATTCAAACTTTCATTGCATGAGTCCATTAACTTGGAAACAAAGTATTAGCCCAGCTCACTGACAGTCCTCTTGGCTGACTTAGCCAACAGTCGCGCAGTTGCAGGAAGCCGTAGCTCATTAGCGAGATACTGGAAGAACTCTTCGCCTGTTCTGTTGATCTCCGTCTTTGGTTTCTATCAAAGCTTCAACTGTTAAAGCAGAGAGGTGAGGACAAAATGTGTCCCCATGCATTTCGCAGATCAGATCAAGGGAAGTAAAAAAGACGGCACTACCCATTATTCCCGACAAGGCCAAAAGGATCATGGCATCCTGCTGTGTATCCTTCTCATCCCTGATCTTTTCATGTCTCTCTACTTACAGCTGCACTGCACATAGTTATAGTAATTGCGGTTAACATACCTCAAGCTGCATACAGCAAGTCCAACTTTACAGTATTTTTCGAGAATGAATAACAGTTCTCTTTTACCCGTTTGTCTTCCTATTTTGCTGTCCTTGTCTCACTCTCTTTCTCTATCTCTGCAGGACTTTCTGGGACAGGCGTGCTGTACTTTGGGGGAAATAGTGGGCTCCCTGGGGAGTCGCCTAGAGAAACCTCTCGGGTAAGATCCACCAACATGCCATGTTACCCATTTTCCTCCTGTAACTCATCTACCTGTGAATATTTAAACCACATCAACTTGAAGTTTATTAGCTGAGTTTATATTTTTCTATAGAAATGGAGGGTTCTATGCATATATAGAGGTTATCTAATAACTCGAAATCGATCAGTGGCAAATGCAGACAAAAGGACAACTCAAAGGTGATTTAGGAACATGGGTCAGACTACAGTATATTCCAATAAGGCTATTGGTAATAGCAATGCTCAGAACTTTCTCAATACAAGATGACTGATTACTGTCAAGACAGATCAAGATATGCATACCACGCATTTTGTATGTACAATACAGTAGATCAGGGGTAGCTCAGTGGTTAAGGCATTAATGGTCGGAAAGCCCCAGGTTTAATCCCTACAACTATCAAGTTACCACTGTTGGGCAACCCCTCATTTCTTTATATTTGGCCAAGGAGCTAGACTTTCTTGTATTTTTATAGTAGTCTTGAGAAATAGTCAAAAAAGTCCTTCTATTCCTAGACCTATCATTTTTTGCCACTTTCAGGGGAATTTGTTTTTATTTGTTTGTTTAAAATATTAATTAGTTTTTTACGCCACATAGTGACTTATGAATCATACAAGCATTAAAAAAAACTTAAGACATGAACCAGTGAGATGATGATGGATGATTATGGCTGGTGTTAGTAGATCAGTATACTGGTGATGTTGATTGCTGAATGGTTGGAATAGACAAGAGGGGGAATGAGAGTGCTGCTGAGGTTGTTATACAGTATGAACAACCTCAGCAGAGTATAAATTGTATCATTAGGCACTTAGCAGCTTGTTACAGTAAAACATTTGTTTGTAATTTAATGAAATTATATTTTGTTATTTAATCTGAAACAAGGCGTAGATCAAATTGAAAACAAGAAGTAAACAAGGTAGTGAATGCCGTAGAGCAAGCCTTTGATCAAGACCCATATCCATCATGTGTTCTGCTATACATGTCTGTTTCCAAGTGCCAGTGACTAAAGTAAACCATGCCAAGTTAGATTGAAAAGAATGTATTTAAAGGGTTATTCAGAATACCTTCTAATAACAGAATGAAACAAAGATTCCACCATTTCATTATGTAAATCATGATTATAAAAGCTAAATGACAGGGTGGGGCGTCTATGGCAGGAAGAATTGCTGTTAGAAACAAATACTATTTTTCACTTATTGTTTTTCTTTACATCCATTGAGTTTCTGGAAGTGCTTTATTTTGGTTAGTGGTTAGATCTGGAGCAGGAAACATTGGGACATTGGGTTCCAGAGGTTAAGGTTACATTTAGGTGTTGCATAACATTAATTAACCGCATTAATAATTATGTATGTGGATGATCCACTCAAAAAAAAAGGTGTGTGTGTGTGCGTGCATGTGCGTACATGCGTGCGTGTGCATGCGTGTGCGTGCGCGTGTGCGCGCGTGTGTGTGTGTTTGTTTGTGGATGCATCACTAAAAGTTTTTTTCTTTCTGCTTTCGATCTCTGAACTTGTTATCATAATCCCAATTAATAGTTAGGAGAAAATGCAATACAATGAATTTGTTTGTATTGCATTTTTTATCCTAAATATCATTTCATGCATTATGATAAAAAGAGAGTCTGATGAAGTAGTATAAATAATTTAATTGCTCCTGTTGATGTGAGAAACAGTTGTTTTTTTATGAGAATACCTTCCTGTGATGAGAAACACCATGATTGTTACAAAGCAAAACATTACATTACTGCTAATGAAAAGCTTAAACAACAAAACTTCAATTCTGTTTACTATATCAGTTATACTACAGACCCAGTATTTTATCAGAATGAGAACTTTATTATAAAACAATCATTTATGTTACAGCAGGAATTATTGTCTGAACCATGCTTTTATACAAAAAATTATACACCTCCAGAGTCTGGGTTCGATTCCCCCCACGGGGTCTGTGTGCATGGAGAATGCATGTTCTCCCCGTGCTTGGTGGGTTTCCTCCGGGTATTTTGGTTTTCTTTCACAGTCCAAAGGTTATGCAGTTTAGAATAATTGACAATCCCAAATTTCCAGTAGTGTGTGAATGAGTGTGTGTATGTGTGTACCCTGCGATTGATTGGCACCCTGTCCAGGGTGTACTGCACCTCATGCCCTAAGTCTCCTGGGATAGGATCCAGGCCCCCTGCGACCCTGTTTACAGGATAAGGGGTATAGACCTTGACTGAGTGAGTGTTAGTTTCCCTTTTTTCCCAGTTAATGTTTAACGAGCACAACAGATCTCTTTGCAGATTACAATCGTGTCATAAATTGACTAATTCCTGGAATGGTGCTACAAGCTCATGGTGTATAATTGTGTTTTAGCTTATAGTGCTATTTTAAATGTGTTTTAGCTTGTGAGTGTTCATTTGCGTACCTATTTATATATTTGTTAATTTAATTTAAAGGAAATTAAATAATTAGCAGTCAGATCTCATAATTTACACATTCTCCTGTTCTCTAATCAGTTTATTTATTCAGGAATGTCTGTTGTAGCTTCGAGTTGCATGTTGATTTACTGGTTGCCATAACGAAAGCAATACTAAAACACATAATAGCCTGTTTAAAATAATTACAGTAAATATGTATGTTCCGTGTGTATTTAAATGCTTTTATTTTAACTATTAAATGTAGCTATGAATTTTACTGTCGATTTTTTTCCCATACAAGTGTTTAAGTGATCTCCATTCTGTATTTTTTTGTTGACAGTTCAAAGTTGACAGTTCAGCACTATCTTTTCAAATTTTGATAATATGTTTAATAGTACTTAACCCAGTTCCAGCAATTTCAAATCCCCTTAGTGGTTGTCTTTGCTTGATGCCGCCCAATATTTTCACCTTTCCCGAAATTGCGACCAAAACACTAGTTTAGTTTGATGTATTTAAGTCCCAACTACCAAAAAGCTTAATTATTTCATTAGACTATTACCTTTTAAATGGATTGAATTCTGCCTTAGTAATTTTGATTATAAAATCTTGACTTTAAAATAAATTCATCTATTAAAACAGGCACAGATAAACATGTAAAAACGTTTCTGGTCTTCTCGTCTGGTCTTTTGCTTTTCTGATATTCTTTGCAATTTTATTCCAGAATTAAGGCTATAAAAAATGCTGTAGCATTAACTAAGTTGTCAGGAATCTTAGTGTTCGGCACTAATCCCTCATCTGCTGAGAGCAAAGTGGTTGAGATGGGCCATGATGATTCAATAGCTTGACATGATATGCTGTGGCTAGCCCATTAAAATGCTTTTAACTTTATAGTCAATATGAAACCTAATAGACAGCCAATGTTAACTCAATGAGACTGGCTTTAGATGCTCTTTCTTTTCCGGGGAAGGATGTTTGCATCTGTGTGAGTTTCCTTAAAGGAACAGGAGAACTGTAGATAGTAGTGTCTTATGTAACTTAGAGGTTTCTACTGCTGAGGGGTCATAACACATGCAGGCAAACCAAACAGAGATCATGCATGATCACAACCAAACCACAAGGCAAACTCAAAACGCAACATGAAATCAGCACTCATGGTGTTTTAATCTGCATTGTGCACCAAGTTGGAAAAAAAAAATCCATGACAACCAGATTAACTTTTAGAGTTACTGAGCACATACAGTAGTCCTTGGCTCATCTTACCACACACGCCCGTTCCGAGAACATGCCTTTAACCAATATGGTTATCCTCAAAAATTACATTTTCAGACTTACATTATTCATAACTTTCCCACTATGTTCTATTTAAGTATATTTTAAACAAAAGTCTTATCTTTGCTTTAAAAATTTATTAAGGCTTAATACTTGGCTTAACTAACTGTGTGGATGTAATACCCTTCACATGTCTAACGTGCTGTATAAGCAAGAACAATAAAGGGCCTTAGAAACATGGTCTGTGATTTTTAAGTGTCATTTAATATTTAATCAAGCTCTTGTAACATTTAGGTGGCTGTTGATAAAACATCTACTTAGAAGAAAAATTCTAGGTGTGGAATCTCACAGATATTGCCATTGTCTCAGATAATAATAGTATAAAATTGAATCATCATCTCGAACAAGAAGGATTTGTTGCCTCTCAGGACAAACTCTCTGTCTCACCCTAATATTTAGGAGTTTTTGTGTAAGTAAGCATATAATGTCCATAGAGCTAAAGAGCTGTTTAATGAATTTTGCTTTTCCGAACAGATTTAGGTTACTGTACCTCTGTCAACAGTGAATGAATAACCGTTTGGTGACAGGATGTCATGTACTACAATCAGTCTCGAACTATGAAAAGAGAAACATTTTCACAATTTAAAACCATGTATAGTCATTGGACCCTTTAAATAAATACAAAAATAAAATGAATAAACGTTTATTAGTGCCCTAATAAAGCATATCGTTTGTAGCACACAACACATAAGCTGTATGTGCTCTTTGAATTAAGGAACCGTACAATAGAGTGCAATAAAGCACCCTCTTCTCTTTCCTGTCTGTTATAGACTGATAAGAAAACCAGCACGAAAACAGACTCCTCTCATTTATCACTGCAGAAACAAATGCTCACTGGCACATGTGTGTAATTACTGTAGTCTAGAACACAAAAAAGAACACAAACATACAAAGTATGTCGGCTTGTCGGCTTGTACCGTCGTTTCTGTGTCTTCCGTATACTCTGTCTAAACACAATAAACTATCGTGTTGATTGGCTATGTTGAGTGGTGCGTATAGCTATGCCCACCTCAAAGGGAAAAGCACTAATTTAGTAAAAATTTTACTTAATTAAATTAATGCGCTAAATGCTGTGGCATAATCTGGCACATAACTGATCATAACTGCACTTTTGCTCAACATTTTGATTTCAATTATGCCACAGGTTTAACTTGAAGTACTGCCAAAGTTTCATTAAATCCACAAAGATTTTCTGTCTTTATGTGTCAGACAGAAACTTTTTGAGAATGTTTGATGTATGAAACGTAAAGATATAATTGAAATAGTGAGCTTTGACAAACGTACAGACAAAACCTTTCTTTAATTTATATAGATATGTATGTATATATGTAATGTACAAATGTACAAGAGCTAAACTTAAGTACAGTTAAGAAATGCAGACAATATACCACCACTGAAGCGCTTGAGATCAGAACACTGGCCAAATATAGCTTTGGCATTTTCAACCAAGAATTTCAGACTGATCACCACTACTGGCCCAGCTTCACTAAATCAATAAGCAATTTGGACCGAGGCCACACACCTTTCACTGTAGCATATGCTGAGACTGTTTGCTAAGTGATTCATCACCTGCCCTGGATGCAGAGCTGACTGCAGTAAAATCACAGTAAAAGAAAGCACTTCCACAGCTGAGCCTCACCAAATATCCCTTTAGAGAGCAAAACCTTTTAAAGGCCTTTAGAACCTTTTATTAGCGTAATTTGCAGATTCTGACAAAGCTTAAAGCTTGTAGCCTTTTTGAAAAACAATTGTTTTAAAACTTTAAGCTTTTGTGCTTTTTTTGCTGCCAATAAATATAATAATACAGTTTATTTATATTTATTTCATCCAAGTTTGCACAAAGTATAGTTCAACAAAATATTAGATTTCTGTTAATATTTGTTGATTAACCTTTGGGGCACTGGTGGCTCAGTGGTAGTTGTTTCACCTGGCATGCGAAAGGCCCGGGTCCGATTCCCAGCCAGTGCCCAAACCCCAGCCACTGGATACACGGACCCAAGCCCAGGTAAAATGGGAGGGTTGTGTCAGGAAGGGCAACTGGCATAAAACCTGTGCCAAGCTTGTATGTGCGGACCAAGTGTCAGCTGTGGCGTCCCCTTTGGCGGGAGCAGCCGAAAGACCAACATCATTTGTTGATTAACCTTTGATAAACTGGCAGCTATAAACCTTTCCTCATTGTTAGCATCATCAGCTACATAACTCCAGTATAAAACTAAAGAAGCAAAAGTTAGCATGACAGACTCCCTGGTCATGTCTATGTGCCTACAGTATACAGTATACAGTAGCTTATGTTGTATTGATGGAGTATCTCCTGAAAGTTGCGGTAGATAGGGGGAAATGATATTGAGAGCCAATGCACCTGCACCTTCACCCTGATGGGGGGCACCTTTAACAACCCCTAATGACAGTTAATTACAGATAATTATACAGTTTAATCAGCACACCAGCCTTGCATTCAGGAGTCTCTGCATAAGGAGAGGGAAAAAACAGAATGAGAAGTGTCTCAGCATGCCTCAGCAGAGCTGTCAGTGGATGGCGGGGGAACAAAGAGAGAGAGGTGTGTGTGTGTGTGTTTGTGTTTATAATTGAAACTAGGGCATCAAGTGGATTAGTGTTTAGAATTTTTGCATGTAAAACCATTTTATAAAAACCCTTTTTAAAAAAAAGTCTAAATCAACAAAATCAGCAGATTTTAAATAAAAGGCGTTTGGTAAAAAGGAGAAGTGCAAATAATTGGCTTTTTTGTAAGCTAAAACAGTTTCTATTATTTACGGATCTGTTCATGTCACTTCATAGTTGTTTTTCTTCCCAGACTTGGGAAGAAAGTGGTTCACCTTTCAACCTACTCTTACTTTCCTTATTGTTTTATGTAAACCCCAGTAGGGTTTACTTCATATTGCCCATGCAAGCAGTTTAACATGATGCTGAACATGACTCACAGCAGAGTGTTAAATAATTAAGCTAGAACACACGGGCTCCAACGTCTTACTTGTGTATACTGTACACATTCTCTGTTTTGTGAATCCACTCTTCCAGGTTAAGTGGGAGCACAGGTAAGCTATTTGTATGGCTGAATGGCAGTACAATAAGTTGCGGGAGAATAAGTCTCTGTAAGAAAAAAAAAGACTTGATTAGTTAGACAAAACACTGCAAGTATTTTTTTCTTTTCTTTTCTTTAGATGTAAAGGTCACTTATTGAGCTGCTATCTTTAAATCAGACAGAGTGAGAAAATGGAGTGGAAAAGGGAGAGGGACTTGAGCTGAGCATCTAGATTGCTTTTAATGATGATTGTTATTTCATTCAAATCCGTACTGATGAGGGGGTGGGGGTGAGATAATTGAACGTGAGTCGATCCGAAAAACAGCTGTTCCGCGGCAGTGTAGCCGGTACTTAATTAGCTTGTTCTGTCGGGGTGCTGATTGTAAATTCATGTGTCTTGATTAGGACTTTCAGGAAGGTAGTTTCACAGTGTAGAGAGGAATTTAAGGGGATGTGTTAAGGTGTCTATGTGTGTGCGTTTCTGTGTGGCACAAAAAACGAGCATTTATGTGTGAGTGAATGGTGATAAAGTAATGGTGATTATGGCCTTTTTTCAAAAACCTTTTCGAAAACCTTTTTTTTTTTTCTTTCGTCCTATGTAAGTGATTACCAGAGTTTTTGACAGCCTTACCTGTACTACACTGAAAAATAAAGTGATTTATGTATCAGGACATTAAAATTAGTAATTAGAGAGTAAGTAAAGAATAATATGAATATATTAAAGCTACACAAGGCCAGATTTTTTTGTTGTTGTGTTTTTGCCCTTTTATAGTACGTATCACCACATCAGCACATCTGGCTGGGTGGCAGGGTTTGAATCCCTGACCCTCTATCAGCAACCAAGATCCTTAACCGCCTGAGCCACCACTGTTCCTGAAATCCTTTTTTTTAGTGTTTTGAATGTTTAAAATTATAATAATGGAAATCTGAGAAGAACATTTGTTATTGTTTGTTAGAAGAGGAAAACCTGATTAAAATTTTTATACATAGTAATCACACTCATGCTAGAGATTGATTGAATGATATTGTAGAATTATTACTTTTTTACTTATTACAAGAGAATTGCTTTAAGGATACATCTTTAGTTTTTATTTATGTTTTTTTTTTCTCTTGAAGCAAAAAGTTAATAATAATGAACGTGAAAATAATGGAAGTCAATTTCATCATATCTGTCTAACATTATATCTTGCAGTAGTCTCACTTGTCTGTGTGGTTTATAAAAAGACATACTTTATTGTGCAAAAAAAACTAACAAAACTTCATATCGCAGCTAAATACAATACTATTAATCAAGTATGCATATTTAACAATCAGTATTTCATTTTTGATGTGCCTAGACCCTGTCCAAGTATAACAGAAGTGTATTAGTGGCAAACTGGAAATGATCTGGATATGGATAATCACATTGGCCTTAACATATGAATTTCATATTTCATATTTTTGAAATGGAAAATTTTTGAAAAATAAAAAAAATAGATAAAAAGGATTATTTGTAGAAATTTCAAAACTTAAGGATGTCATTTGAATAAACTCAATAGTAATTCAGTAATAGCATGAACGGTGTACACTTTCACTTCCACATTTCTGTGATTTACACTCTCACTGGCACGCTAGTATTAAAATAAGGTATTCATAGATTTTATAACAAGTTGTTCACATGTCTGGTCTTCCCACAGCAGTCTTTGCTTTGAGTCTTACCTTTTTTCAGGTGACAAAGTTATCTCGGTGAAATATGGATGAGCCCATGTCCAGGAGCCACCGGTGCACGAATATATTCATGCAGAAATATATTCATTATCTCTGCTGGGGTTCTTTGCCCAGTTTAATGGTTGGGGTTGTCATGGAGACCTGTGCACTGCTTTTTCCCTCTTGCTGTCTTCGTCTTGTTTTCCAGGTCAGGTTATGAATGGTTGAACGCTCTACGGATTTTCTTGACTGACAGGGTGCAACAGTTAGTCTGCCACCTGTTGGCTTGCTTTTCCCTGCCATGAAACAGACTGACACTGAGCGTGACTCTGTTTCTTTATTGTTACATTTTAGAGTATGTACGCTGTAACTCCTTAAGTGATGTGCAAATGAGTGCAATCACTAGGTGTGTGTGAGAGGTTTATTTGAAATATATGAGTCATTTTCCTGCATGTCAGTCTGCATGTTTCTTATGCATCGAGTTTGCGCACTGCCATTTAGAGGAGTTAGGAAGATTCCAGTAATAAAACTGACCTCACTGTATAATTAAAGTGAGCAAGGTTTTAATTAAATTCCTGAAATCAGACCAAGAATAGCACATCTCTGATTCATTGCTTGGACATGGGATTTTGCATGATTACACAGTTTATTCTAATGTGTAGGCTTTTTTTTGGTGGGTGATGAAATGCATACTGATGTAATTAGGATGTATTACAGTCAGTTCTATTAGAGATTGGAGCTTCCATATGAAAGGTCTAAGTACAGAGGAAAGAGGTAAAAGCTAATAGCTGTCAGATCAGATTGCCAGCTGATTACTGAAATATTAATGCAGACAGACAGAATTATTATACACCTTCTTAAAGTATTCTTCTTGGAATTACTTCTCAAACAATTTCATTCACTGTTTTAATTACGATATTTAAATATTTTGAATATTTATGAGGTTGATTTCATACCTTAAATAGCAATAGTTCTACAGTATGCTACTAAACCTTTTATGCTTCTATGTGTTAACCAGGAAAGAAAGTAATGAAGAAATACTATAAATTGTAATGTTTAACTTATTCAGGGTTTTTAAGCCATTAAGCCAGCATGAATACAAGATGAATACAAGATGCCATTTGAGATTTGTATACTATAGTAATAATATGAAACAAAAATCTGCCAGAGATTATGTATTTACTTAGGGCCATTTGTCCAAACTTTTGGCACAATGCATAGACAAAAAGGAAAACGTTTACTCATTTGCCAGAGAATACATACATATAATCATAATAAATCATTCTGAAAAAACATGTATTATATGAATGTTTTTATTTGCCCATAACATTATGTTTAAAATCATATTTTTGCATGACATATTTACAATTTGCAATTTACCCTAACCTCCCTTACGTAGTATCACACCATTGTTGATGAATCACTCACCCTTTCCAGAGGCTGAAGTATTGAAGTGTGTGACCATGTTATAAAAATAAATTTCACTTGCATTCATTTTCTGCAAAAATCTGTCGACTTATTATGTAGCCATCAAAGTTACACTGCACTGCACAAAAGGAAGAGGTAATAAGGTTTGAACTTCTCTACTCCATTTTCTATAATAATAATAATAATAATAATAATAATATACCAAAAATAATGTATTAAAAACTTGTTGTCCAATGAATGTTAATCTTTGAGCCCATAAAGACACAATACAGTATATTGAATCTGTCGTCACTCCATGGAAGCCCAGCTTCACTCAAGTTCTACAGGTTCTGTGTCAGGGCTTTCAAAAGAGAGTTGAAACAAACTGATGGGCTGGTAATATGGAGTTCAGTACAAGTGTATCCTGCTTGGGCTCTAGACAGTAACTCACTTCCCAATGGAACATGTGCATTGCCTGTGGTGGACAGCTCATGTGTGAAAATGATTCGCCATGCTCCCAGGAGCACTGTTTCACAATTTGAGTCCTGAAATAAGCCAGTGCCATCGGGGAATAAAAAACAGCATTGATGTGTTAACCAGGTCCATAAGTACATTGAGGACCATCATCTCTGACAAGCTGCCATTTTTGAGCTTTTGAGCAAGGCCCATAACCCTATCTGCTCCAGGAGCACTGTGTCCTGGCTGACCTTCCTAACTGGGATATGCAAAAAAAAAAAAAAAATACAAAACAATTATTGCACTGAATTAAATCAATGTATTAAATGTTTTACCAGAAAGCTTAAATGCCTTTTAGGTTATGCCCTTTTTTATTACTTATTTACGTACTATATCTTTTGCCAGGTTGTCACCGTAAACTGCTTGCTCATAACACTTACTTACTTAGTTACAGCATTGTGTGAACATTCTCAAAAGAAATGATCCTTATTTTATTGGACACAATCCCAGTCATGCCTCTGTAGCAAGCAGTATAAGAGGTAGAGTTTAATAAACTTTATATTTGTGTCCGTGCAGGCGGCTCCGATATGGAAGCCATAAGGAGAAAAGCTCAAGGGAATCTTGAGCTTTTCTGTTGTGGATCCACAATCTGTTGTGGATCTCAGCCTAGTGTTTGCTTTTTCAGACATTATGTGCAAAAATGCAGCCGCAGGTTTTTTTTTTTTTTTTTTTTAATGGTCTATTAAATGCCACAGCTAATGAAAACAACCAGCCTTTAAAAATTATAAATGTTAAGTTCTGTTACAGACTGAGACTCAAGGTGAAGGTATAACAATGCTCCAGCATAGGCAGGGTGCACAGCTGACAGCGTGGGTATTCAACATTCTGTTTTCTCAGTGTTCATCAAGAGAAGCAGGAGAAAAGCACTGTTACTTTACTTGTCAAACCAGACTTCCTGCTGAACTCTCAACCTCCCACTGAGTGCAGAACAGAGTTAGTTGTGGCTTTTAAAGCTTGGAGTTCTTTTATACACATTGTAGTATCTAAAAGTTTAAATGCACTACTGACATGCTTTTTTCTTTTCATAGCTAGGACCAAAATAGTTAAGGTATGTGTGGTTTATCGGAATTTAGTTTTTCATTCCATAATTCCAAAAAAAGTCATATTCAAATAGTCATATTCATATCAAACCTGAAAGATAGAAAACTAAAGGAATTGGCAACTAGAACTATGAGGGCCGTTCAAGCCAAATATAAAATTTCTCTAACACCCTAACACCAAATGACATTTACAGAAAACTTCAAGCACAGTCCTGCGATTAGACTTTTAGCCACAGTAAAGCATTTGAATGAAGAAGGACAGTCTTGGCCAGGTATTGAATTAAAGAATCAATCCTTGGCCGGGATCATCATTCTTTAAACTGCATTCATGTAACAGGTGGTTATATAGTGAAATAAAGGTTTTTTGGTTATTCTGCACAATCAAATGTTACAGTTTGACTTTAACGCCCGTGTAGAAAAAATCTTCCATTACAATGATTGCAGACTAACAGACTTTGTAGGGTCATAGCAGCTGTTTGTAGAATCCTTCAAACTGAAGTTCTTTAATGGGCTTTCCTTAACCATCTTTTAAGCAGATGGAAACTGCTTTTAAGATGTTTATGGTCACTTTACTATCAACAAAAAATGGCCACCGTGAAAAGTTTATCTATTTTCAACAGTTAGTTCCATCCAAGCAATCTGATTGGAAAGTAGGTCAGTATGGTCTGCAGTACTGCAGAAAGAGCAACTGGCTGCCAAAAAACGCATTCACACTTTCAACATTCTGATATTGTCATCTTTAAAAAAAATAATACTACTTTGACTCCTTAATGATTGCTTTTAAGTCATTCCGAATAGCATTTGAACTATCAGTGTTCTTTTATTTATGCCTACAAAGTGAACTAGCTCCTAACACAAGGGTGAATCACTCTCCAACATCTGATCAAGGGAACTACGTGGTATGTGTGATGTGTTATGTGTATACCTTAATGCATTAACTTTCCGTTTAACTGTCGGTCACTCACTGTCAGTTGCAGTTAAACAGGTGCAGTTTGCTTAAATAGAAATCAGGTTCAAGTGCGAATGATATAAACAGTCCCTTTAGTAGAAGTGAATTATAAATTAGTCCTGGTGGAGCATTGTATTTTTTTCCATGTTGGTTTACTCTGAGATTTCTGTTGTCCGGGTGTATTTCCACTTTGTGCCCAGTGTTTCCAGGATAGGCTGAGGTAATAAGATACGGTGAATTAAGATAAATGAACAGATTGCTGCTTATGTTTGTTTCCCCTCTGTGTCACAAATGACAATTTTACTCACAAATTTTCTAAAAAGATTCAGAAGGAAAAGCTTAAAAACTCACACCATGGACTGTGTTGCCTTTGCAGGGCTTAGGGCATAAGCCTGTAGGGCATACGTAGCTTGCCATGCGTGAGTTGTTAACGTTTAGAAAACAATTTAGGGGAAAACTGTTTCAGAGGTTTTTTTTAGAATTTCTGGGGGATCTAGTTTGTAGAATCCAGTTTTTGACGGAAAAAGATGAAAAACATTCATACACAGGTTAAAACAAGCCTACATAAACAGGCAGAATGTTACACTGTACATAGTCACAAATGAGACAAAATACTTATTATATAAAATGCAGCAGAAACAAAGACTGCCCGGTATTATTATTCAGCATTTCTGGAGTAAACATTAATAATCCTTTTGCGAAAATGTTAAACCAAAAGCCAAAAATATTTCTCTTTCCATCAACAGTGGCATTCCAGGGAAGAAATGCGGCACCGTTATTGTGAAGGTTGAAGAACTGAACAATTGCAGAGTAAGTCATCCTGAGTGTTGTGTTTCACTATATCATGTCTTCGTAGTTGCTTTGAATGACACTTTTTACTGTATTTACATTTGTCTCATCCCTAGACAGTGGCGTCTCACTGCCTCAAATCTGCACATACAAAAACAAATAAAACTGGCAAAACATCAAACTAAGGAAAGTGACAAATGTGCTAATAAAGCTATGCTAATCAACAGTCTTCACAGAAGCTGTCCAAAACTGGTTGGCTATACGTGCTATACGCTCTCAGTGTTAGAAACTGCTTTTAGTTTGAGTATTTCCCATTGGCTCATCTCTGGACCGTGGTGTCTCAGTGACTCCAAACTGCACATTTAACAACAAATCAGACTGGCAAAACAGCCAAGGTTTTTTGGGCCAGGAATCCCAGCTGTGCCATGAATACACACTTGTGCAGATTATATACTTGTAGTTTACAGTACATTCACTATACTGTATGTAACCAGATGACACCCTGACAGTAAGGAAGGTGTGTGCACATGCCAGTCTTTGTGTCCCCATATGCATGCTTGTCAAAAAGGATTTCTCATTTGTCTCCTTAGTTTTGCCACCTGGCTTCAGTCAAGCAAATCTAAAAGACTGCACCAGACCATTTTGCAAGCACACACTCACTATCTGCTCAAAATGAGGCGATTGCCAAATGCTTAATTATTGTGCACCAGAGCTATAGTGGTTTTATCCCTTTTCTGCAGGAATCTGTAATGATGCAATTTTGTGGCAACAAACTGGACAAGAAGGATTTCTTTGGCAAGTCTGACCCTTTCCTTGTGTTTTACCGCAGCAACGAGGACGGAACGTAAGTTGGCTAACCTTCTTGCAACAGTTAGACTGTCCTTTTTCCATGCTATTTAAGGGACTAAATCATGAGAATACTGTGGCAAGACAGTGGACATAGAGCGTAAATGATAAGTTTAAGCTTAAGTAATAGGCAGCAGATCTTTTCCACAGACAGTATACGTACAGTAAAGGGACAACAGTTTGAATTGAGATCTTGTGACTGTGGATGCCGTTTGAGTACAGACAACTCATTGTCATGTTGGAGAAAGTTTTTCTTTAGTCATAAAGGAATGGAGATTGTCAGCAACAAGATTTAAACCATGCTCAATGGGTACTAAGGAGTCAAATGTATGCCAAGAAAATATCCCCAAAACCATTATGCCTGAATACCAAAAACCAACATCCTCAACGGTTGTATGTAACAAGCAGGTGTATGGGTTCATGGTGTTTATGGTGTTCAAGACTCATTAGACCAAGCAATGTTTTCCCAGTCTTTTGTTGTCCAATTTTGGAGAGCCCATGCAAATTGTAGCCTCAGTTTCCTGTCCTTTGCTGATAGGAGTGGTACCCGGTGTGGTCTTCTTCTGCTGTACCTGTAGACAATCCAACTACCCTGCTGACAAAATCTAAAAAATACAGAAAGACAGTGTCAAACTGGTAGACCATCTTTACCAGGTGGAAGGCTGTTTTTTCAGCTTTCTTAGGGAAACTTATGAATTGCATTACTATACTCTACCTACAGTATGCAACATTAGTAGAAGTAATTACACACTCTTCTATAAGCACTTACCAGCTGGCTAAGACGGCCAATCAGCCTTTGTTTTGGCAGCTGATCACAGTTGACTTAGACTGGAATGATTTTTGGGGTACATTGCCACATAGATTATAAGGTTGTCCACATCCGACATGAAGAATAAAATGGATAACAATAAAAATATATATATAAAATCAAAATAAGGGCATCTGTTAAATGACGTATATCAAATTTGTCATCTAGAAAGTGTTCATTATTCCTGTTTTACTGTCGCTAATTGGAAAAGTGGAACGTTTTGTCCCTAAAAGCATGACTCCTATGTTTCAATTAGTGCACTGTAAGGTCACTGTCAATATGCTTTTTAAATGCTCTGTGGGCAGTGAAAAATCCATATCCGCTGATTGCTAGTTCAGAACATACAAATGAGGTGACTGAACTCACAACAGTGATGGATAACACCTTTCCTCGACCTACAGTAATAGCAGCAGAATATTGACCTAAGCTGCTGTCTTTACTATAGCCCTGAAACAAGATAATAAGAGGTATTTATGACTTGTTCGTGTGGGTTGGGTGGATAAAAAAGAGGGTTGTGTGCAGCTGAGTAACAAAAAAAAGCTGCAGAAGCAGCATGTGATGTCTATAAGTAACATCACATGGGGCTTCTGCTGCATGTGATGTTACTGTTGTGTCTTTGTTGTGTGCAGAAAGGGACAGTTTTTGAAGTCCTGTTTCTGAAGGACAATGTGCTAATAAATAGAGATGGGGGGAAAATTCATTTCTGTGTTTATCTGTGCCACATTGACTCCAAAATCGATTTAAAAAAAACTATTTTCCATTTGTAATAGAGATAAACCGGTCGATCGGCTGTGACAAGAATTGGGTGGTTTTCAGTTTGATTGGTCGTCACTGGTGCCTCAGATATAAAATATTCTGTACTGAGCGTAGAAGCTTCTGTGTAGCGCAACAGAAATGACCCTTACATTAATTGCACAGGTTAAAAGCCACCGTTTTCCCTTTTTCTGGACGGAAGGCATTTGAGGAGATAAAGGAGATAAAACGTAACCGTTTCTTTAAAATCAAACAGGCGATACACTCTAAACTATTTAAACATTTTTATCGCGTGTTATAGGAGTGAATTATTTGCTTCATTTCTTTAGAAATAATAATTGTGGCAGATGACATAACAGAGATATGTACTGCTCAGTAAATATGTAGCTTTCTTTTCTTGCTTAATTTAATTTTAAGTAAAATGTTAAACTCTTGTCTTTGAAGTTAGTTTGTATTGTTTAAATGCTGCACTTGGTTTTTAAGTGAGAAGAAACTAATGTTACAAGGAATGGGCTACATTGAATTAATCATTGAACTTTTTTAATGGTTTCAAATTGAATCGGGTTAAACTGTGATACTTTATTTTACAATTTTAATCTAATCGGTACCTACAGTAGGGTTTGTTAGAATCTTGTATCAGGTGGTGATTGGTGATCTCTATTCCTACTTATAATGCTATGCTAATGCACACAGTCTTTTCAGAAGCTGTCTACAGCTGGTTGGCTATACGTACTACTGTTTATATACACAATGTCAACCATGCTAATCCCGAGTAGGAGCCATTATTGCTGTCAACGCAGTCACATTCTCTATGGTATTGATTTTATAAGTGCTGGAGAATGCTTTAAGATTGTAGTCCATGTTAACCTGATTGTACTACATAATTGCTCGAGGATTGGCAGTAGCTAATTCATGCTGTGAATTGTTGACATATGTCAAAGTGGAACCAGGTGTGGTAATCTGCTGCTGTAGCCCTTCTAAACTCACATGTCTGATATGGTATGCATTGTTAGATGCTTTTCTGCTACTCATGATTATAAAGAATACTCATTTCACTTACAGTAGACTTCCTGTCGGTCAATGCTTTTTTGTTGTTTTTCCCCACAGTCCAAGTCACTGAGAACATTTTTCCCTATGTTTAATGTGAACTTTATGTAAAGTTCATTAGGTGTCAGTGCATGAGTTTATCCAATAGATGATTGGCCAATTGGATAGCTGCATGAATGAGCAGGTGCCCAAGATCTTCCTGAGTAAATGTGTATGTTGTATGTATAGCGTATACTTCTACAGTATTCTGTTTGTCATGTCCTTGGTCACTGTGTAAAATGTGTGTAGCATCCCCTGCCTTTTCATAATTATATTGTTCTCTATTCGCATGGCTGTAGTGTTTAATGAGTCTCACCTATCATTTATAACCTCAGCTTAGTTTGTCTCATTAAACCCTCAGTGTTTCTCTAGTGCATTGCATGTATGCCAGTGGTCTTTCTGGGTTTTGGTTTCCTGTTTGCTTGACCTTTTTTGTCAGCATGTTTTTTTTTTGTTTGGTTTTAAGGATATTGCTATTTTTGTTACGCTTAAGCCAATTTTACCTACTGTTATTTTTGTAGCCCTAACTGCACATGGCTAATTTCAACAAGCCTGTATGATTTTTCTCTTTCATGAAATACAGTAATTCCAAGCGCTGCTCAGTTACTGCAGCAACTAATCCAAAGTAACTGTCACTCTGCATTACTTTGCTATTGGTGCATTCCTTTATACTTTTGTTAAGACCGTGGTGTGCTGCTGTAAGATCGAGAAGGTTCGCCTAGCGCACGTGTATAGAATAGAATAGAACCTTAGAATTTTAGAATTTAGAATTTAGAACCTTTAGAATTAGAATTTTTGCTAAAGCCTGCACTGTTTGCATGCAATTCCTTAACAACGGACAAATAGCTCACATAATTATGCATGAGAAAATAACTCACTTTTTTTACACACTTTACATTATGCTACTTATTGCTAGGCATGAAGTACATGAACTAATATAACCTGTACAATAAGAATATAGTTTATGTATACATCAATGTCTACTGTGTATGCACAGGAATTCTTTAAATAGTTTTTTGTCTGCAAATCTTTTTAACTTAGCCATGGACTTAACAATCACCAAATATAAAGCCTAATAATCACTGTCACATACAGTGGTTACTCAATCGGAATGGTTATTACCGTCGCGCTCACAAGAAATAAGATGACACAAAACCCTACACACCTCTTTTCTAATTACACGTGATAAAATCTAAAGGCTCACTGTGTTAACATTTATTGTGCTTAAATTTGATCCTAATAA
>JAQQZT010000004.1:14271811-14288357 GCA_030068275.1 Clarias platycephalus | reverse complement strand
AATGAACTAAGGCATGAGGCGTCAGTCTGTAGTTATATAGCGCCACTCAGTGGTAAAAGCCAGCAAACGCACAAACCTAAATGCTGTCGCCGAGCGCCGCGACGGTAAAACGAACGCTCCGATTAGGTAACCACTGTACAGTAGGTTAAGTCATGAATTGGCCTGTCTATGTATGTGGTAAATGCCAGGGCTTGGTGTACCCCATGTGGAAATTAATATTATTCATTTCACCTTTTGACAATACTTTGTTAATGTGTATGACTGAGGTGTTTGTGCTTGTAACAGATTCACCATTTGCCATAAGACAGAGGTGGTGAAGAACACCCTGAACCCAGTATGGCAGGCCTTCAAGATCCCCGTCAGAGCCTTGTGCAATGGAGACTACGACAGGTAGGACCTCAGCAAATATGTGTTTAACAGAGGCATGTCAAAGTTTTGTCGTTACTCTTGACACCACACGCATAGATCTTCACCGATTAGCTATAACAGTTTGATCACTGACAGGTGACGTGAACAACATCGATTGTCACGCTACAGCTGCTGTCACCTGGAAGGCAGCAAGTGAAAATTAGGCAGCAAGTGAACATTTTGTCCCTGAAGTTGATGTGTTGAAAGCAGGAAAAATGGACAATCATGAATATTTGGGTGACATTGACAACGGGCAAATTGTAAAGGCTAGACGAACCCAAGGAACTCTTGGAAGGCGTTTGTGGGATGTTCCTGGTCTGCAGTAGTCAGGATCTACCAACATGCTCCAATGAAGGAAAACCGGCAAAGGCTCATTTATCCAGTGGGAGCAGAGGCTGGCTCGTGTTGTCTAATCCAATAGAAAAGCTATTGTTGCTCAGGTACAACAGGTATAACACGTTACAAAAGTAAGTTCATTCTGATGGAAAGGTTTCAGAACACAGTGCATCACAGTTTGTCCCAAATGTGGCTGTGTAGCCATAGATCAGGGTGCCCATGTTGTTCCAATGTGCCTGGAAACACGAGCATTAGAACTGGACCAAGGAGCAACTGTTGATCTAGTATGATGAATCACATTTTCTTTTCTGTGCTTCCAACTTTGTGGCACAGTTTAGGGAAGGCCATTTTCTATTTAAACATGACTGTGTCCCAGTGCACAAAGCAAGGACGATAAAGACATGGTTTGGTGTGGAAAAACTTGACTGGCCCGCACAGTCCTGACCTCAACTCCATCAAGCACCTGTGGGACGAACTGGAGCGGAGATTGCGAACCAGGCCTTCTTGTCCAACATCAGTGCCTGACCTCAGAAATGCTGTAAAGAATTAATTGGCATGAATTGCCACAGGAACACTCCAAAATCTTGTGGAAAGCCTTCCAGGAGGAGTGAAAGCAGTTACAGTATACCTGGAAAAGGGGGACCAACTCAGTATTGAAATATATTTGTATTTGGATACAGTGTCATTGAAGGTTTGGCCAAATCCTTTTGTCTTTTTAATGTATATAATTATTACATATATATGATTATCATATCATATCATATTGTCAAGTGCGTTTGCAAAACCCATCAAGCACCATTATGAAAAATATATACAATATATATACTATATAATTTGTGTCCAAACTTTTGTGTGTGTGTGTGTGTGTGTGAGTGCGTGGGTATAGCCCACAGCTTCTTCTTTATCTGTGATTTAAAATGGTTAAGTTTAGGGGACCGTAGGGGTGTGTTTATGGAGATAAGAGCCTGTAGTGCACTCATGTAGAGAAGTACTGAATGTCATGCTGTCATGTTAGTTCTAGTGACAGGCCATTGTTAGAACACAGCAAAGCAAAATGCTTGTGGATTTTGACACAAGAAATGTGTGCTGCATGCTCATTTGTTGTGCCGCTGCTAACAGTTAGAGTGGTGATATCTGTGAATTATATGGAAGTGAGGGTTTTAATTTAGTTTGCGATGCAAAAAATGATGAAACTGAAAATTTATGATGAACAGAAGCCTCTGAACCCTGACCATGGAGTGCAAACCTCCAGATCATTCATATCAATGAAGGTTAAGCTGTCCAGAAGAAATCCAGCCCTATTTTGCACACAAGGGCTCTACCTTTTAAATGTGCAGCACTTAAAACCTTACCGCTCTCCGCAGGCTCAGCAGAAACCAATTCACTGCTCATCTAACGCTAATGACTAGCTTTTGTAGTATATGAGACCATGATTCATATCTCTTCCTCTGTATCTCTCAGTTACTTGTCATGATTGCCCATGCAGTGAATAGTAAAATGTAAAAGTGCTGTAGAAGATGATAGCCAGAGTTGATGGAAAATGACTTGCTGAGAGCATGATACTTCATCTTCAGATTCTTTAGATACTGATTGAGGCAAAAATGAAAAAAAAAAAAAAAAAAAGGCTGGTGTGAAATGAGACTAGTGCACAGTGGTCAAGCTGACATATCTCTCTCTCTCTCTCTCTCTCTCTCTCTCTCTGTGTCTCTCTTTAGAACAATCAAGATTGAAGTGTATGACTGGGACAGAGACGGCAGGTAAAGTGTTGTAACCATTCAAAGTAACTAAGGTATTTTTGAATTTTTAAATAATATTGAATTTATTTAAATGCATCTGATATTTGGCCAATTATCAATTATATCAGGAAGTTTGTTTAGTTTCCCCCCCCCCCAAAAAAAAAGTATTCGCGTTCTTTAATGTTGTCAGAGTAAAACTTGAGTAGAGGTTTGGCATATTTCTTTAAATATTTTCCTTATTCATTTATTTATTTACATTTCTGTGCAATGGGAAATATAGCACCTAGTTATATAAATAGAATAAGGAACATTTCAATATAATCAGAATGGTAACAATTAATTAAACAAAGCATAACTTTCGTTACCACTTGGAAAAGTATAGTATAATCTCCAGTTGGCCAAAGCTGGATTTTAGAAACTTAAACACAAGAAAGCATCAGTACATTAGTAGAGAACTAAATGAGACAATTGGAATCTAATTGATTTGCAAAGTGAGGCAAAAAGAAATTAGGCACCATTATTATCCAAAAACAAACAGACACTACTTGTCTCCCTGTACATAGCTGCAAGATATTTTTAATGCAGATTTCAAACAGGGACATACTGTATATATATATAGGATATCTTTTACTTTTCTTTGCGATGTTATACTGAAGTAATTTGGTAATAATTTGGGTTATGTCAGCCATTTCACTATGAATGGAGACGCTAAGTATGTTTACTGTATCTAGTGCATACTCTTATAATAAGTCGATTAGTGAGGAATGAAACAGATGGTGGTGTTTTGCATGTAGTTTTTTCAGAAAAATGAACAACAAAACTAAGTGTTAAACGACATCTGATCTAATGATAAACCTGTTTCATTGTGAGCCTCATAATACAGAAGAAATTTAATATTCATTGCGTGGTTTATGAAAGAGATTAGCAACTCATTCTACTCTATAATAAAATGAATTTCTCTTTGTGTGTGTGTGTGTGTGTGTGTGTGTGTGTGTGTGTGTGTGTGTGTGTGTGTGTGTGTGTGTGTGTTATTTCCATGTTTGTCTGAATGCATGTGTATACATTTAGCCATGATTTCATTGGAGAGTTTAGCACAAGCTACAGAGAATTGTCCAGAGGCCAGTCCCAGTTTAATGTATATGAGGTGGGTGACCTGCTGGCTTTCACAATTTATCCTTTTTTTATGCATGCCTTTCTCTGAATGTTTTTCTCAAATTATATTCTCCTTAAGGGACAGCTGACTCACACACTGTTTTTCTCTAATTTTGATACAAAAATAATGGAATTAAATAATACAACCAAGTGCAATAACATTTTTATAGCATCTGAGGTGTTTTTATTGATGTGTACTGTGTTATATTAAAGAAAGGAAATAAAATTCTATATTACAGTTACAGTATAAATGATGTAATACAGTTACAACAGAGCAAGGATTAAAGTAAGGAAGTTGGTAAGAATGTTAATTGTAGCAGTGGTTAGCACTGTCGCCTTGTACCTCCTGGGTCCGGGTTTGATTCCTGGCCAGGGCTGATGTGCATGGAGTATGCATGTTCTCCCCGTGCTCGGTGGGTTTCCTCTGGGTGCTCCGGTTTCCTCCCCAGTCCAAAGATCAGCAGATTTAGGCTAATTGGTGTTCCCAGAGTGTGTGTACTGTATGTGTGTGTTCCCTGTGATGGATTGGCACCCTGTCCAGGGTGTACCCCGCCTCGTGCCCCAGGTCTCCATGCTCCCCACGACCCTGAATACAGGATAAGGCGGTATAGAAGATAAGTGAGTGAGGGAGTTAATTGTAACATGAAACATTTTTAGGATATTTAAAAAAATATATTTTCTAGTGCAGACCTTTATTTATAAAACGTGAAAATATGGCTACAAACAGAAACAATGGTAAATAGGTATGGAAAACGTAGACCATGAAATGCATAATTGATAGCAACTATCAACACATTACTACAACTCCAACACAATATACAGTAAGTAACACAACCTGACATAAAAATGTTCCTTAAATTGATAGAACATTATGACACAGAGGTGAACGTGATTAGTGACATGTGGCTTGCGGTGGCAGTGATGTCTGGGGTTGTGGGTCAGGGAGAAGGGGTGACACCCGTGGCAATGCTGTCAACCAAAATGGCATGCTGCTCAAAGACCTCCACATTGCTGTTAGAGTTAAACTGGGTGTTGGTCACGTCTTGCAGTGTGGGACTATGGCTGCTGTACGGATCTGCTCTTGTACATCACATGTCACTGATTGCACGCACTTGTGTTCCCTTGTGTCTTGTTCTGCATTAATATTTATGTTGCTGTTGTTGTTTTTTTGAGTATGTTCTTGTCTTGCAGTTGTCATAGTTACTTGTTGTTACTTTGTGTTCCTGCTTAGGTCATATTCATGTTTTTTCGCCTTCTTTTCATAGTTCCTGTTTGTAGTTACAATATCTTCTAATACCTCTGAGAATAAAGGTCTGCACTTGAATCTGCTTATGCCTTCAATTCCTGGTGCCGTCACAATGTTACTTACAGAACTCTGCAACTTAAACGATATTAAGTTGTTAATTGATAGAAATGTGGCTTGTTTCAATTGAATAAGGTCATGAAAACAATTATTTATATCAGTACAAGCCTTTATCATAATGTAATTTTTATTTAATTATGCAATCTATTTTTATATTATTTGCACATTTGTTCAGAATGGGGGGCATAGGGGTCAGTTAATGATTTGATGTATCAATAGAAAGTGATGGAGATGAAGGTGGAATGGATATAAGATTTCTCACTCTACAGATCGGAGCAACTTCGCTCATGCTGGAGTGGTTAATGCATATTACGAGAATCAATGATGAGCTTTTCAACAGCATGTCTTTATTGATGCTTTAGTGTTTTAGCATCTGCATGAACATGAACATCCACATTCTGTCTTGCTCTCTGCCTTTCTTTTATCTTTCAATTGCTCTCACTCACACACACACCGTTTATTTGAAGTGAAAACCACTCCAGAACTGTTATAAAATGATCCTCATCAAGTGCTAGCAGCTTCCACCCTCTGTACCTTCGTGGTGTGTGTGTTTCAATCAAAAATGCTTTGCCGATGTGTAGGAATGCACATTTTGTCATACTTCCTGTAACTCGAAGACAAGTTTTGCTCCATATACAGCAAGAAATAATGTGGATTGCAACACAATTAACAGCAAAACAAGATAAATATTACATTTCCCAGTATACAGTAATATTTATATTAAAGTGTAAAAGCAGTTACAGCTGATGAATGTAAATATGACTGAGAAAAAAAATGGAAAACTTAATATTTGAGTATAATAGAAGTCTATGGGCAGTATTTCTAAAATAAGT
Source organism: Clarias platycephalus (assembly GCA_030068275.1). Lineage (NCBI taxonomy): Eukaryota > Metazoa > Chordata > Actinopteri > Siluriformes > Clariidae > Clarias > Clarias platycephalus. The sequence continues at coordinate 14,282,529 of JAQQZT010000004.1, read as the reverse complement.
GACTATGCATATTGTAACATGTTAAAAAGAGTGTACTCTAACAATGAACATTTCAGCATATGACATGCGACAGGACATTGTATACTGTATTAACAGAGCTGTTTACAGAACAGGTCTTCTATTCACAACCTGATCCACACAGTGTGTTGGTGTGGGTGTTGGTGTTGGAAGCTACTGTAGTTAATGTAATTGTTGTACTGTGAACCCTGGATAACCACCAGGGGCAGTGAGAATAATGTGAAAACCTTATAGGGTGAGTGTCCACACATTTAAGTGAAAAGTGATTCAGTATTTCCAATAATTTACCAACCCTACCCGTATGTTCTTGTTGAACATCTCAGGTACAGCGGTACCTCGACATACGAATGCCAGGCCCTTACAAATTTTTGCCTCAAGAGCTGAAATTTTGCGAGGAATTTGCCTCGGCATACGAAGGATTTTTTTTTTTTGTCATACGAGCAGCCAAACCATGCACCAGCTTGTGCTTACATTGAACCTATGCATTAGTTGCAAAACCTGTTCAAAACTTGTTTGCATTATGCTTATTCATTGAAAGCCAAGTGGAGTGCGTTTACATATATATATATTTTTTTTTTTGCATTTTGTGCAAGATTTAGTGAAGACATATCACCATGGGTCTCAATAATGTTATCAAGACCGATAGCAAGAAGAAAAGGTAGCCGCCAATGTCAATAGGAATCATAAAGTCAGTTTTAATGTTTATTTATTGTATATTTTACCTCATTACATGTCTTTTTAAATGTTTTGATTGTTTTGATATGCAACAATATGATTATAGTGTTGGAAATTGGTTACATTGGTAAAACTTTTGCGTGGCTGGAATAGATTATCTGCATTTACATTATTTATATGGGAAAATGTGTTTCGCAATACAACTTTCACCTTAAAAACTCACCTCCAGAACGTATTAAATTCGTACAGTACAGTAGATAAAGGTAGGCTTTAAAAATGCTGAGTATTTTTATAGTGACTATCTCTTGATTGCCTCACAAATGAATGAAAAATATCTGTCTGTTCCAACAGGTAATTAATCCAAAGAAAAAAGGAAAGAAGAAAAAATACCTCAATTCCGGAACGGTAAGTGGAACACGGGTAGTCCTTATCTACTTCTGTGCAGGGTGTAGGAGTAATCTGTGGAAGGATGTCTGCTATAATTTAAAATTTCCGCTGTCAAATTAGTGAAGCTCTGATTGGATTTTACAGTAAATGGATGCTGTGTACTGTAAAATTAATGAGGCGTAATCATTCGCTAGAGGCAATCAGTATGCTCTGTTCAAACTGTCTTTTTGCTCTCTTTCTGTTGTTAGGTTACACTTTTATCATTCCTTGTGGATATTGAAGTCACCTTCCTAGACTACATTAAGGGCGGGTGAGTGGTTATTTCTATGCACCATGTCCAAGCACCAAAATATAGGGCATAGCTAGCAAATTTCTTTTTGCTTTTATTGAAAACACTGCATGTTCAGTGTGGATTTCCTTTTTTTCTGTGTAGCATTGTTAAACACAGTGCTGCTGTTCTACAGTGCAGAGCAGCAGGACTTTTGAATGTCACCTGTATCCTGCTGAGAGACTGGAGCAGAATGAATACATGCAGGCAAAAACTGTGGGTGGAAGTCCATTTAGAGTGGGGAGAAATTTGGGCAGTGCTGATCCCTGCCCAGGTGCGTGTGTATATAAGCATTTGAGTGTGGACTGTAACTCTAAAAAAAAAAAAAGTGATATACTTATTCGCATATATTAGATACATAAAAATTAATGATGGCAACACTTTAATGTGGCCCTTTTGTGCTTTATGTCCGTGTAAATGGATTGCCTTCTGGTAAATCATGTGAAGCTAATTTGTGCAAGATAAAGAGTGGGAGGAAGGTGCAATGCCAGTTAGGTAGCAGACACATGATGAAAACAGAATAGACCATTCTTACATTATGTCCATGCAGACGTAGCTGGGCTACCAAACCTTTGCTTTTGGATGGTGTCTCTGTCTCCAGTGTTCCCAATGGAGATACAGTAGTGGCTTAGTGGTTAGCACTGTCAATGGGAAAAAATGGGAATAAATACAATGGTCATCACAATCCTTAGTTGTACTTCAGAGGTTCCTAGTATGATGGATGGATGGAAGTGGATGCTAACTGGTTCCTTGAAGTTAAAGCTTTTCCTCATAGAGGGGTGTACCTATGCATTTGTTTAAGTCTCAGGAAGGGACACATCGATTGTTGTTTATTTTTTCTTTTCTTGGCTGTTACGTGGTGCGGGTTTGAGAGTCGCACCATGGGATGTAATGATACTTGTAAGAGCCCTTATGCAAAACTGCTAAGGAGGTTAATGAAATAGGAGGACGTGAGAGTGCTTATGACACACTCTGGAAGACTTTCCCATTTGGAGATAGCGTGTGATCATTAACTGGAACTAAAAAGGAAACTAAAGAAAGCAGAAAACAAACAGAGCTCTGCTGTCTCCTCAAGACCCGACGGGGCTCTGGTAACTAAAAATAAAGCTCTTGCCCTCTCTCGAAGAGTCAACTCTTTCTAAGGGCTTATGTGTTACTTATATTGTGTTTTTAAACTTGAACTGAGACTGAAAGCATACGCGTGACCAATGGTGTACTGCTCTCTCTCTCTTTTTCTCTAGAACGCCAGCTTTTGTGGACATTGGCTGGGTCTCAACCTTTGTCTTTGGCTTGTGTTCATGCGTGCTTTGTCTTTGTCTTAGGCCCTAAAGCCATACCGGGTACTACATATGGTTTGCACGAATTTCGCAGGTAGCAGAGGGCCTTAAATAAACGCACTGACAGGTGCAGCATGTTCGCGTTGATTGTCTTTACGGCGTCGGTGCCTGGCAACCGTGCATTTAGCTATCCGCAGATCTGCCTATTCAGAATTCTGTTTGCAGATCTGCCCTTTCAGCAAGAAGTGTTATCGTGCGGATCTGCCCCTCACGAGACCCGCGAGACTCGTTACATTGGCAGCATGTGATCTCTTGCTGAAAGGACCAGAGAAATGCATTTGTGTGTTTTATATGGTTGGATCCCCGGTAATGTTTTTGACCTTTATGGTTTAGGAATTAAGGATGCACCTTAATTTAAAGAAAAAAAATTATTATCAGTTGAGGATTAATATAGCTAAGTGCTTATGTTTGATCCTATTATCTGTCTCCATGAAGTCTTTGTGATATACCATGTGATATATAGTGCTTTCTCTCTGTTCTGCCTACCTTTTCATGCCTCATTCCTTTGCATCCACTTGGCTCCACTTGGAGTGGAGTGATTGGCACTGCGTATGAAGTGCACCTCATTATCCGATAATTGTGGGATAAGTGTTATTCAGGCATCTGCTAAATTGCAGTGTGTTTGATTTCTTTATTTACAAATAATTGCCATTTCTGCCATTTCTGAACATAGGAAATTATTATACTTTTGGTATGTTGAATCACGGTGCGTAGATACATATCTTACATTTTATATCCATTGTCTATATTCACAAAAATATATTTATTAACTTGTGCAAACAGAAAATAGAAAAATCTTTATAAAGATTCAATATGTGTCTGATTAGGGCATATTTAAACTTAATACAACCAGCCAGATTTTAAATATCCTTTTGTTGCCGATGCTGACAAACAAGTCAGACTGAGCAATAAAAAGCCATGAGAAAAATAAACCTGTGTATTAACAGAGCAGTTAACAATTACTATAACAGGTAAAACATTCTGGAGTTTTGATCTGAATCCATTTTTCTAGTGGCTTGAAACTGTGACATCACAAACATTCCATGCTACGATTAACATTTGTATTGAGTTATAGTACTAGCGCTCAGCCTTGATTGACGTTCGTGCTCAAAGGTGTAGAAACTGTCTACGAAGGGGGTCTATTGATTTAGACTCCTTTTCCTGAATCAAGCAACAGGATTCATTTGGTAAATCAGCTCGTGAAAAGTGTGGTTCAATAAAATGGTGTGAGGCGACTAAAAGTATGAGGTGGTATTCAAATGTGCAGTTGAATCATTGATTCATTCATTTTGTTTGTTATTTCTGACGGCCTGCTGTCTAGTAATTATACTCAAAACTAACATATTTTATTTACATTAAGTTCTTTCTTACCCAGAAAAATAAAATACATTAGATATGATAAAATCTCCAGATCCAATATGTTTTTTATATATACATTATTTTCAGATGCAATGAGTAAGCTTACAGTGTTTCACAGTCTCAGCTATGAAACATAATGGGAACAAAGAGATGTTAGGTTATTATACGTACAGTGCCTTTCAAAAGTATAAATACACCCTGAACTTTTCCACATTTTGTCATGTTACAACCACAAACGTATTTTATTGGGATTTTATTTGATAGACCAACACAAAGTGGCACATAATTGTGAAGTGAAAGGAAAATGATAAATGTTGTTTTACAAATACGTATTTAAAAAGTGTGGCATGCATTTGTATTTATCCCCCCTAAGTCAGTACTTTATAGAAACATGATCTCTATGACCAAAGAGCTGTCAAAGGACACCAGAAACAAACTTGTAGACCTGCACCAGGCTGGGAAGACTGAATCTGCAATAAGCAGCTTGGTGTGAAGAAATCAACTGTGGGAGCAATTATTAGAAAATGGAAGAAATACAAGACCACTGATAATCTCCCTCGATCTGGGGCTCCACGCAAGATCTCACCCTGTGGGGTCAAAATGATCACAAGAACTGTGAGCAAAAATCCCAGAACCACATGGAGGGACCTAGTGAATGACCTGTAGAGAGCTGGGACCAAAGTAACAAAGGCTACCATTAGTAACACACTGCGCCGCCAGGGACTCAAATCCTGCAGTGCCAGATGTGTCCCCCTGGTTAAGCCAGTACATGTCCAGGCCAGTCTGAAGTTTGCTAGAGAGCATTTCGATGATCCAGAAGAGGATTGGGAGAATGTCATATGGTCAGATTAAACTTTTTTTTTTTTTTTTTTACAGATTATGTAAATATATCCTTATGGTAAAAACCTTACATTCACCGCTCCATATGATATGTACATACTGAATAGAGACAGAGATTTAAAGTATACTTTGAAAGGCACAGTTTACTATTGAGATCAAACGACTTTTCTGTAAGGTTCCAGAATTTAATTTAAAAAAAAAAAAATCTTTGTCCTCAATGACATATCTATACCTTCCTGATTCATGAAACCATCCTCGCCGTCCCCCTGTTGTGTCCTAGCCAAGCCCATACCACTTCAGACTATAACATCTGCTGGCATTGAGGGCGTGTCATGAGGCATTTCCCAAGCATGTCACTCATGCATGAATAAAACTCTCCTGCTTTCTTTTCATATAAACATATATTCCAGTAATTGCAATTGTGACTAGATCTTCAACTGTCTGATGCAGTCATTTTGCTCACAATGCCTATTTCACAGATATGTTTTTCCTTTTTTTTTTTACCCATTTTCACAACTGTTTTGAGAAGCAGATGTAACATCTCTTTATTCACTATAATGGCACTGCTGGGTCATTACGTTCAAGAATAAGCTTTCGGAATATTGGTCAGACCCAATAGTTTATGGATATGTTTAAAATAGTGTTATAAAATGACCCTTAATGAGAAATCATACTAATAGAGATACTTTAATTCCACTTTTTATTTCAACATTTTTTGCAGTTAACATCATTTGAAAGGTCAGCTGCAGCAAGGTTCTGCAAGACCTCACAGTTAATGGCACTGATAATTAAATCTGAATATGATGGAAATTGATGCAACATGTTGCAATGTCGCACCATCTATAGCAACTTTTTTTGCACCAGGATTAGTTTTTATACTTGTCAATGTAGTTGCCTAGATTTGTAACTTTTCTCACAGATGAAACCTGTCAAAGCAGCTTGGCATCCATTATCATCCACTTTACAGTAATGTTAAAATTTTCCTTTTCTGCTTCAGTACATCTGCAACTTTATGAACCCATAGAATGTAAAATTATAAAACTTTTATGTCAGACAGAGGTGTCAGCTGGGAGATTCAGATGAGTTTTAGATCTTCAATATGTGGCTCCTATGCCTCCTATCTTTCAAACTTATTACCTGGATTCATGTTCAGATATAATGGTCTCTATTATACACTGTTGAACTGCAGCGATCTCCAGTAAGCAGCAGCTGCTGCTAAGCCTCTATTTATTGAACTGACACTGACATCTTCTATGGGAAGGCACTGATGTGCCATTTTGTGGAATGAAGAAAATCTTGCTTTCTTTCTCTTTTAGTCCCCTCAAGTATGGAGGTGTTTTCCTGTCGGTCTCTTTTCAGCTTTCATTTGACATATGTACTGCTAATACCCCAGATGGTTTTCTGCCCTGGGCTTTGGAGACAAGTATTTTACCTCTTTTAAGAATGGCGAAATATTCAATTTCCAAAAGTTCCACTTCTTTAAGTCAAAATTAATATAATTTTTGACAGATTTTAACCATCAATTGACTTAATTAAGTGTGCCTTAGTTTGTTTGATGGTAGTGTACTCTAACTTTGTTAGTAGTGTGCACAGAAAGAACATAAAACATATTGGTGAATGTTTTATCCACCAATACAGCATGCACATCCATCCTTCCCGTTCTTTTCACTCTTTTTTTTTTTCCTTTCTGTCCCTCACAATCTTTCTCACTGCTAGCTGATGATGACTCCCATAGGTTGTGTCAGGGACAAAACAGATAGCGAATGACAGGAAAATATACCTGTTCACACTCTTGTTTTTTTAATGCATGGGCATCTGGCACAACTATTCCTCCAAGTAGTAAATTGTACAGTACTTATGACATGCTGTGCATACTTTCAGGTTTTAGCATTTAGCAGGTTTTAACTATACCACTGACATTTCAAGAAATGTCAACGTGTTCTCCTTAGGAAGAATTTTTTTTTTCACAGCTGTTCCTGCAGGTTGATGTGGTTTTTTTTTTATTATGTACAAGTATTTAGTATTTTTATTTTTTTATGAAGAGTTTGTAAGCTCAAGCCACTTCTTTTGTGGTCAACTCAGGTTGCTCCATTGATATTTATCAATACTCCTGGTTTTATTTGTACCTACTGTACACTAGTTATATTGGTGAATTAGTAATAATAATTACTTATTATCTCACTTCTATCACACATTCATTAATGCAAAGTGATCACTGAGTGAACAGTCCAAACTTCCAAAGTGTGACATCACGTAAAGCCTAGTGTAGTATACCAACGGCATTACTGATTATTCTTCAAGCAATCATAACTACAGTTTTTTTTGTGAGTGTCATTGTTGTTAGTTTGCACACATTAGCTTGATTAACCTGCCATTTCTGAAATTAAGTGTCTTGATGAAATGGAACAACAAATTGTTGAAACAGCAAACTTTTTCATAATGCACAATAACTGAACACACAGTTTATGACAGTAAAAACTCCCTTTATTTCTCTATATAATCCCCTGCTACTCTAATGCACTAATCCAAGTGTTTCACTAGTATTTGGATACCAGCGAGGTAGAAAGTTTTTTCAGTGCGCCAAAGCCATGTCTGCTTCATGTCTCAAAAGCTGGACTTCCAGGAACACTTTTAAAGACCCAAACAAATAGAAATGGCTTGGAGTGAGGTCAGGACTGTATGGGGGATGTGGCAATACCTCCTAGTCGAGGTCCTATAATATACAAGTGATGTTTGTAAATGATTGTGTGTACAGTCCCCACAGACAGATGCATCTTTTTAGCAAGTTGACAACAAGTTATCCGTCTGTTTTCAAGGATCGGGTGCCCTACTCATTCATGGCCATACAATGTTCTTTAAACGTTTGCACAATTCAAATGTTTTACTGCAGCTAAGGGTTTCATTACCATACTGTGATTGAGGTTTTCTATAAATGTCAATCATTTTTACACCTTTATTCATAAGACATTTCATAAAGTCAGATAGACAGATACCAATGATATTTTGTAAATAGTAAGTAAAAGTAAATTAAATGTTGAGCTTAAACATAAGACATAGACATGGTAAAGATTTACCTAAAAACACCAGATTATAGTACCTATCAAGGCGTTTCTTTTTATGCATTTCCTTTATATCCCCAAATAGGATGACTATGCGTATACCGATTTCTGTCTCATCTGGCCACAATGCAATGCCAGCTGGTCAAAAATAGACAGCAGTTTCAGTAGAGCCACAATTCCAGTTGTGCAGTCTTTTAGGACGTGTTTCAGGCATTGTGTGTCAGATGTGCAATGAGCTGAATCAACTAGCTGAAGGTGATTTTGATCTGTGTGAGAGAACAGGAAGAGGAATGATCGTTCCTGTTCACCCCTTCAGCTGGAGGCTGGCCTCAGAGCAGATGGCTGGAGGAATGAACTGGGCATCATCTACATATTTGGGCATGTTCACTCAAATCTGCCTCAGCCTCTCCATATTTTTCTATTTCCAAGCATCTGTTAATAGAGCCAGACTAGCAGAAGGGTATTCCTTATAGAATACCACTACTCAGTGAGTATGGAAGTCTGTTGTTGAGATTCGTGGATTGATTTAAAGTACCACAACTGAAAATTACATCAGCAAAACGTGATTTTAATATGAATTACTACTTTTGGAATGCTAAATGATCGATTTACAAAAATATGTGGTCAATTGGTTCTGTAAATAAGCCGCTAAGAGTGTAATTAAGTAAGGAAAGAAGCATGACTGGGTGTATCACGCCAAAGCAGATTTTTTATAAAAGCACACATACATTTTTTTTTATTCCTCTTATATATAAACACAAATAAAAAAACTTTTTGCCCCACTGTATGTGAAAATTGCAATTTTCCTTTGGGATTAATGAAGTACTAATTATTTGAGTAGTGGTGGCTTAGTATATCAAGGCTTAGTGTGTTAAGGCTCTGAGTTACTGATGCATACTGATACGGAAGGTCAATTGTTCAAGCCTCAGCTGTGACAGCTTTTTGTTAAAAGTAAAGCCTGATAGAATTCCATCTGTGGCAGATCGCGGTGATCGGGCAGGGGCATATGGTGTGATCGGTTCAGTCAGGTACACCAGAGCAATGTTTTGTAAAGCTTGAAGCTTTAAAAAAACAAAACACACAATAAATAAGATGCCAGAATTTGACAGAAATGTTATTTTAATTAAAGAAACATGTTTGATTCATTAAATGTTATGTTTAATGTTTTGTAATGATCATGAAACAAGTTACTATAGGATCTATAAAACTTTTGCTCCTTCACAAAAATGAAGTCTGTTACCTAGAAACTGCAAAGCTCTCTGTCTTCAAGATTTTACCATGGCAAGGAACTTAAAGGAATAGTAGATACTCCTTCACAAAATGCTATATAACTAGCAATAATCACACATTCTTAAACAAGTTTGTGTTAATGTTTGTTAATTTGTAACATCTACCATGCAGGTCCAGTGTAAAGTTGCCAACAACAATGTATAAAAATGAATGCTTTAATATAAATGTGATTTGACTTTTTGTCAAAAGTCTTCTTGTAAACCTCTGGTTCTCATTTCTCCATTTCCTTCTTCACCAGTTCTTTGTGTAGCCGCCGCTTTTCATCAACTCCGTTGCTATCTGCAAATGTCTCTCATAATGAGCTTGCCATCTTGCGTATGGATAATAAATAAGCTCATATAATAAGACTTGGAAGTCTGTTTGTTGTCACATTGCTTAGCCTTTAATCTGTGCCACTAAATTAATATATTCCTGAAGAGTTTTTCACAGCTGGCGTTCTGAAGAATAATTAAACTGATGGTTTAATATGAAACAATGTGGTGTTTGTATTCCAATGTTTATAATTTAGTGTGTGTGTGTGTGTGTGTGTGTGTGTGCGGACATCTTCAGTTGTAAACTTGGTATACACACACACACACACACACACACACACACACACATCCCTCCCCCACGCACATGCACAGTAGTTATCCCACAACAAAATATAACCACTAGAATACAAACAAACAGTTTGCTATTAAAACATCAGCTTAATTAAAGAATACCAGCTGTGAAGAACTCTTCAGGAATAGATTACCTAAGTGGAAAAGATTAAAGGCCAAGCAAAATGACAACAAACAGACTTTCCTGACAAATTCAAGTCACATGTATACAGACACACATACTGTACATAAACATATCCAATTCATGGTCTCCTCCCAGCCTTCCTGATACCTGAGATTTACAGAAAGACAAATACATGCTTTTAGAAAAAGATAATTGTTGGTGAACACTCTGTGTCTGTCTAGTTTTGCGGTCAGCCTCACCTTATAAGAAATAAGTACTAAGATAAAGAATAAACCATTGCCTAATAGAATCCAATGCATTTAATGTGCCAAATTTGCAACTAAAACTGGATGCAGCATAATGATATTTCTGAGCAACAGCTTTCTCAAGTGCAATTACATGGACAATATTTCTTCAGTAGAATTGATATAATTCTTATTAGAGATTCCAGGTTAGTTGCTTACATGTGCACTGATCTGTTAAAAGTACCTGCTCAGGAACAACATTTAAGCCTTATAACTCTTAATCGGTGCCTGTGCCGGCAATTGGTGAATGACTGATTTTAAAAAATATATATATATAAAAATAAATGACGACTTGTATGAAATTCCTGCCAGTACAGGCTCAGTGGTAGGTGTTTCGGCTGCCATGCGGAAGGCCCGGGTTCGATTCCAGCCAGTGCCCACACCCCAGCCACTGGATGCAGTGCCGGTCCCAAGC
>JAQQZT010000004.1:14247403-14257763 GCA_030068275.1 Clarias platycephalus | reverse complement strand
ACACACACACACACACACACACACACACACACACACACACACACACACACACACACACACACACACACACATCCAGCAGCTTGGCTTCATATCGCAGCCCTCAAAAAAAAAATGTTGAAATAAAATATCAATAGGGATTAACACGCTTATACACGCCTCTTTTCTCTATTTCTTCCTATATACAGTCTTCTCTGTCTGTCCCCTTTTGTCTGTATGTCAGTGACACTTTTTGTCTCTCTCTTTCACATACAAATACACACAAACGCAGTTTCCATGCCAATGGTCAAGTGTGTGTTAGGCGTGTTAGTGAGATTCTGTTTCTTTTTTTTTTCCCCGTCTGCAGCGATGATCGAGTTAGATGGGGATGAAGTCAGGATCTCGTCCAGAGGCAGATATGCAGAAAGGGACATCGTGCAGGTACAATGTCTTCATCTCTTTCTATACAGCTTGAAATGCGTTACCACATGCTCACACAAATACACTTACACGCATAAAATAACCTGATGGAACTGGCCCAATAGTTTCCTTTTAATATTTTCCTATCAGGTTCTGATCAAGTTAATGGTTTACAAAAATGTAGTTACAGCTACATAAAAAAAATTTATACTTCCAAATTACCTTTCTACAAAATCATAGGATAGATATCAGTGTTTTCTTTTTATGACATTGCACACAGCGTGATATCACATACTCAATCTGATCTCTTAAACAAGCATTAAACAAAAGTCTTTTACCATAATGTCGACATTGAGAGCTTCGGATCTGCCACAATTCACTTGTTGAACAGATAAAAACCCAACAAACTCCTGCACTGGTGATAAAGACGTCAAACCTGAAAGCAAGATGCACGACACAACATTCTCTCAGAAGTTCCTTGGGAAATATACTAGTGTCAACTGTAACTACAACACGATTCTCTTAAAACCGTGAGAGACAGTTCGCACACAGCTTTTGTGTTTATACTGACTTCCTGTGTTCGCAAAAACTGAGTTAAAACTGATCATGATTTTAAATATAGTTCACAGCTTATAAGGGGTGTAGGAGTGTGTGATTTGAAGGGATCTCTATGGAATTTGCACTTAATTCACACACACACACACACACACACACACAAGAATGAAAAATATAGACCATGTGTTTTCAAGGATGTGAGAAATACTGCATATAATCATTATCAGCTTATGAAATGTGTGTATTATATTTGTTTTGCTGGCTTGTTTTCATTCCGCTTTCTTTTAAGTTTTATGGTAACCGATTTCTCAGTGGAACTGTTTAAAATAGAACTGCATCTGTTTCCTAAGAAACATTTCAGAATCATGTTCATTGGAAAGATATTTCAAGGAAGCCGTCCTGGTCTTTGGATCAAAATGTCTTTGAGACAGAAAAATTTGCCATTTAATCCTCAGTGTACTCATTTGAAAAGCCTTTGGTAGTGTTTGTTTCAGTAAGATGAGAATGTTCAGGCTTTTTTCAATTCAATGGAAGAAACAAAACATGCGTGCATATAAAAATGTGTTAGTTTTGTATTATGATCTCATATTTTGATTTTACTGTTTACACGACAAGAAAAGACATTTTCATCTCAGATGGACCTCTGATTGTTGTTGCCGTGTAATATTCCTGTCTAGTAGAAATGCCTGTTTCTCATATTCCCATATTTTACGAGATTGTACCAGATGCTGATGCTATTGCATTTTTAATAATCTGCACATTAGCATGTTAGAAGACCTTAGACGAGGCACGCGGCTTCAAATGTAGGGCCCGTGTTTCACTTCAGCCCTCTCAACCTCACTAGAGCAGATGGAAGGAGACTCCTACAGCCGTCTGTCTCTGTCTTTTCCTATTCCCACGTCTCTACAGTCCCCTCTCTTCCTTCATCTGGTCCGCCCTCCTATCTCTCTTTCTCTATCAGCTCTGTGAAAGGACGAGCCCTTCCCCTCCTGCCCTTTCCCCCTAACATTTTAGCAGCCACGCGAGTTTAGCAGGCAAAGTTTTGCTCTGACTGAGCAAATATTCACACTCATACAACAGTATAATTACTGTTTTTAAATCGCATTGCAAATGTCTTGCCAGGCTTTGGATGAATTGTTCTACGGTTGTTACTCCAGAGACATTTACGTTGTGCTCTGTTCTCTGAGGAGTGCGATGTTAGAAATGGGATCATATGGCTGGAGGTTAACTTTTTGTACTGTTAACCTCCAGGAACAGCAAAGTGTTCATTCTGTCATCCTTAGATCATGATTTCCTGACAAAGCTGGACTTTACCATTAATTGATCGCCTGGGGCCACGAACTACCAGGCCCCAGGTTTTACGTTTTATTAATTAATCATTTTTTTGTAAATCTACATATGCTAAATGGCATCAGAATGCCTGTAATTCGTGAGTAACACTTGTGTCTCAGCACCCCTCCACCAGCACGTCTTCTCCACAATAGAGTATTCCATGAGCCTTCTACGGAAGTGATTCGGGTGTAAATAGAGACTGATGAGTGAGAGAGTTGGTGTGAAAGTGCAAAAAATGAAGTGAACCTACCCAAACATACGTAAAAAATAATCTGATCATAGCAGGTATTAGTATTAGGCAAATACAACCTTAGACAAAAAAAAAAAAAAATTGTTTTAGCAAAAATAAGGCAGAAAGGAAAAAAACAAATATGGGCAATACTAAGTACCCCCATGATTCAATAGAGTGTAGATGAACATGTAGCAGCAGTAACTTGAAGCCATTGTTTACTATTTGACTTGATCAGTCTCTCACGTTGTTATGGAGGAATTTTAGTCCAATTGGGCATTTGCATATGCATCGCTCTCTTAAAGTCCCACAGCATTTTAATTGGGTTGAGGTCTGGACTTTCCAATACCATGATTATTTTATTTTTTAGCCATTCTGGTGTAGATTTACTGGTGTGCTTCGGATCATAGTCCTGTTCCATGACAAAATTTTGAACAAGCTTTGATCAGATGTGACCCCACATCTGGTAGAATACTGTCAACTTATGAGACTATAAAGGTGTCCAGGTCCTGTGGCGGCAAAACAAGCCAAAGTCATCAGCACTCCATCACTGTGCTTGTCAGTTGGGGTTTCTGCCTGTTTTGATTCTGAAAGCAAATCATAAAATTTTGGTCAAAGGCAAAATAGAAGCCAAGATAAGGTAATTAACACCTGAGGTATAACAACCACACTAGCCAATTAACCCACACAGGTGGAAAGGGGACGATAGCAGTTTCGTTCGAGTGTGCGGCGCCACCCCCCAAACGGTGTGAGTATAATAGTACAAAAAGGTTTTATTGGCTGGTTGTACATGCCTTGGAAAATCTAAAACTAAGAATATTTAGGTATCAGCATGGTTTGGCATTGATAGCACACTGAATTAGATTTCCAGTAAAGCTTGAGGAGTCACTATTAGTTGTTTAGAAATGGTGTTCAATACTGCACACTATAAGAAGTTCATGAAGTACAGTTACAGGCCACACAGGTACACAGAGATTGAGTGCAGTTAGCAACTCCGATGTCTAATCACATATCCGAGTGGTTAATATTACTGTGCTGTGACTGTCTAGCTCATTTCAATTTAAGTGATCTTGGAGTGTCAATATTATTAATAATAATAATAATAATAATAATAATAATAATAATAATACGCTCTTGTCGGTTGGCAATATGGCAATTTGCTTGTGTTGTGCATATTTTGTTTAAAACCCTTGAGTATTAGGAATCTCGGAGTAGTCGTGACGCCAGTTCGCTTATGTAACAAGGTTTCTTCCTGATGTCATTTCGGGGGCTTTGCTTTGGCACTGTTGTTATCTCTGGTTTGCTCATGATCGATCAAAACCCGCAATCAAATTTCTGCAAAGCTGCCTTGCACCGGTGCCTAATGTTAAAAGCGCTATACAAAAAAAAATCATTGCACTGAATTGAATTGTTGTTATGTGGCCATTCATTTTGCACTAATGAATAAATCTGTTATTCTGCTAATGCAGCTGTGTCCAATAGAGCTCGCCCTCTATGGGGTTCTTTACTTACTTTTTGCAACCAGGGATGCTTTTAACTGTAAGATTAATGTAATTCCATTGACTCACTCACTACATATTTATCCAACTAAAATATAACTAATAACTAAAGCAAATACCAGGCTCATTATTCAGAAGTGTACAATAATACATATTTTGCCTCTTTATTAAAGCCATAGAGGTTTTTTTTTTGTTGTTGTTGACATTTTGACTGAAAGAACACATTAGGTCAATGCCTCCATTTCTCATAGCTTTTTCTATTGTTGAGGTTGGGCTTGTCAAACAGGCTATGTGAGGTATAATAAACTACTAAGATTATTATTGGAAGAATGGGGGTTATTATAATACATCTGGAATTGGATGTTCAAAAACACATATGGGTGTAATAGTCAGGTGTCTACAAACATGAGCATATACAGTATAATAATAATATTAGTAATTGGGTTTTTACTACTTTACTAACTCACACGTTGAGAATCACTGCCATAGATATTCAGCTGTTTCTACTTCTTCTACTGTACATCAACCTAAAAACCTATGTAATATTATCTTAACCTTTTGTTTCCTGACAGTTTGTCCCATTCCGGGATTACATTGACCGAACAGGGAACCACATCCTCAGCATGGCGCGGCTGGCAAAGGACGTGCTGGCCGAGATCCCGGACCAATTTCTGTCCTACATGAGGACCAGAGGCATCAAACCGTTACCGGCACCGCCTCCGTACACACCACCAGGACAGCCGCTACAGACCCAGATCTGACCCACTCTCATTAATGTCTCTCTTTCTCTCTGAATCTCCTAATGATGTGGAGGGGCACTTCTCCCCTTCTCTATCTGTCTCTCTCTCACGTTGCACTATAGGCACTGGAAGAATGATGACACCATGGCCAAACCGGGCCAGTGAGGCCTGAATTACTTCCATTACAAGCATTCTTCTGTCAGGGTCTCTCTCTCTCTCTCTCTCTGTTTCTCTCACTCCTTCTCTCTCTCTCTCTCTCTCTCTTTCTCTCTGTCAGAGCCTGGCTTATCTCTCGTAGCCTCACTAAAATGGACTGAGCTTGACCTTTGTTCAGGATAACTGGTCGAATAAAGAAGAAAAGGTGGGATCAGACGATATCATTTCTTGAAGCTGCATGTATTTCCAAGAGAAGGGCCGAGGTTCTGCTTCCTCTGGCTGCAAATCATTCGACTGTTGTAAATAACTTTGGAGACTGATAATTTCCTTTTACTTCTCTCTCTCTCTCTCTCAGCTCTCACTCAGTGTTTACATGTTGATGATTTTGTAACTGTTGGATACTTTTATATAAGCGTAAACTTTCAGTATGAACTTTGGAATACGACTTCTATCTGCGTGTTGTCTTTGCCACGCATGTCAGGCACTTATTGTCACATTAATCGCATTGCATGGCGTGGAGTAACAGCCAGCTCCGCTTCGTGATGCATGAAGGCCATGTTCGACCTCATTTGATTCGGTTTCTCGTATTCACTTTCTTTCCTTTATCTTTTTTTCCCCCTACTTTCTCACATCACCCTGGCACAAGCGTGGGGTTGGTGTGCGTATGGGTGTGTGGGTGTGTGGGTGTATGTGTGCGCGCGTATGTGTGTGTGTGTGTGAGCGCGTGTGCGTGCATGTGTGTATGTGTTTGAAAATGTCTTCTGTTGTGTCAATACTTTAGCAGCTGCTCTCAAATTGAATTTGAGACTATGAGCCCAGTGGTCAAAAACACAGATGCCATCGTTTTTCTTCCATTTCTGTCCTGTTCATATTAAGCAAAACAGAGTACAGATGTTGTATTGGTTTGTAAACTGTAAGTGTTGTTGAAAAAAAAAGTGTTGTTATAATTTATCTTAATTAGAATTGCCCAAAGATGTGGATAAAAAGCACAGTTTACCATTTCACAATTTCTCCTGTACAACGTTCATGCCCGATGTGAGTGTTCATACAGAGGAACATCTGTACTTGCACAGATTAATAAGGTTTTCCCATTTTAAAAAAATTTAAAAATTATTAAACTATAATTAAAATATAACACAATAAGGGTGTATATATATATATATATGGGTATTTTATATTATAACCAGTGAAACCTTCCTTTTGTACTGCACACCATTAAACCACACTAGATTTAAAAGAAATATATATTCTATATAGAAGATGTTACTTTGGAATTATGTTTATCTATGTTTAGTGTATCTGTAGTGTATTTGAGATTAGTACAGACAAGAATTTCTAATTATTTCTCTGTAGTGAAAGTTTTCTTTAAACTCATTGATAATTGAAGTCACTGATAAAGGCAGTTCATTTGACTGCAACTGCAACTTCTGAAATTTCTTCAAAAACTTTTGTTCTACAGATATTTAAATATTTCAGAAAAACTATTTTTACACGCCCCAGCACCTGGCCTTACACTTCCTTAAGTGAGTTTCATCTAATTAAAATGTTCCATTCTTTTCACAGTGTAAAGATATTACTGATGCAGTAGATAGAGGTTATGTTTTAAAATCCTGGAGTATTTCTATTACTTAATTAAGAATGGTCAGTATTTGAAATAACTGAAATAACCCGAAATCGTCTCCTACATTCTGGGCTAGTTTTATAACGTTAATGTTAGTTGCCAGATTTTTATTAGGTATACCCACCATATACAGTCAGCTCCATAAATACTGGATAAATTTCATATAAGTACAGTTATTGTACAGGACTTTTAAATACCTTATCAAACTTATGTACAAAATGTTACAAATTTTTTCTATTTATTTTACATTTATTTAATTTAATGCAGTGTTTAGAAACTATCAAGCATTCACCCATGACTTTCAGCACATATGGTAATGATGTGACACAGAATATAAAAATGTCACAAATTGGACAAAGAATATGAAAATAGGTACACCCCTGAAAATGCTCATATCCACTTTCATAACCACCATCTAACAGTTGGGTCAGAGGAAGCCTTTCCTTTTACCCAAAACATGAATGTAAGCGTCTGGAATTTGCTCTACTACTGAAAGTAAAAGACAAAAAAAGCCTTTCGATTTATGTGGCTTAAAAAGAAAGCTGTTAAATAGATTAAGCAACAAAACTCCACTGTTGTTTATGATTTAATAATATGTGATGATGTAGAACTGTTTTTACTCCAAAGGCCTCAGGAACTATCTTAGAATATACAGTATGGCATCACTCACTTCATGACATGCACTTCATATAGGCAGTGTCGGCTCAACCGGTTAAGACTGGGGTTATTAATCTGTGGGTCAGGGGTCACTACAAAGCAGCCCTTGAGCAAGCCCTTAATCCTGTCTGCTCCTGGGGTGCCATATCCCAGCTGACCCTGCCCTCTGACCCTAGGTTCTTAACCGGGATATGGGAAGAATACAAATAATTTCACAAATGTGAATGCTGTAAGGGGCATGTGACAAATACCTAAATGTTAATCTTTAAATTTGGACAGATGTTATAGATATAGCTCTAAGCAAGACAACAATAATTAAAAAAAAAAGGTTCACTAACTAATCCTATTAAAGCTTTAGACATAGGCTAAAGTTGACTGAAAATCTGTGGAATGAGCTGAAATGGAGAGTCTGGGATCAATAATGTATCCTACCCATCTACCTATTTATCCATCTCTCCACCCATCCATCCACTACTTATACAAAGTGCAGAACGTAGGGATACCCAATATTTTACCCATCCATTCCAAGGGTGTTAATCATTTTTGAGCTGACTGTAGATAAATGTTGTAGGTATATAATTACTGTGCCTGTCCTTCTCTACCCTGTTTATCAATGAAAAGGGACTAGATACTGGGCAGATACAGCTGTCAGAAATTGTATACCTACAAAGTACATCAATATGGTAGATGTACCTAATAAACCAGTGAACGATTGTAGATAGAAGTTAGACGTACGTAATAAACTTTTTTAAAGTCATCTTACCGGCTCAGGTTTTTTCCCACACACATATAAAAGAAGAATGAGTTCCGACCCTTTTGCTAATCGTTAAATAATGTGAAAGGCACAATATGTAGCAAGTCGTATTTCAAGATAAAAACGAACACCTCACCAAATTGAGCTGTTTTTATTTTTTCGCAGACTAGTATAGACTAGTGTAGCTGAGTGTTTCTTGGTGACAGCCACATGTCAACCAGTTCTACAACCTCTCATGTAGCTCTCTGTCTCTGTGAATGGGAGCCTGGATCACAAGTTATTTTCTCACTCGAGTAAGTCATACGAATTTAATGGCTGAGCTGCCTTTAATTGCAATCAGGAATTTATACAGTGAAGAACTGCTTTACAGTCTTACACAAAGCTTTTTTTAAAGCCTTCATGAATACAAACCTTATACGAACTACAGGCCATTTGAGTTCAGAGGAACGGTGTACGTGTTTGTATTTGTGTGTGTCAGTGTCTGTACACATTGCAAACACTAACATCAGGAGTACCAGCTGAGATTTTTTAGCTCTTTGGCAGCTCCTTTTCTGCGCTCCTCGGTCCAACTATGGTTCACAACGCCACAGCTTTGCCAAGTTCAAACACGTGTGTGGGTGTATGAGTGTGTGTGTGTGTGTGTCTGTATGGGTGTACGTGTGTGGTGCGCATGAGTAGTGGTAAAAGGTTTCATTTGACAGGATTGATCTGAGATGTGATTTCATTCACATGGACTCTTGTTTACTGAAAATATCCAAATATATTGTATGCTTGTCATATCTTACTATATAATGTGCACTATGTTTGCATGTACAGTTTTACAGGAGATGCACTAGTTCTTTTTGTTATTAATAGAGTGTTTGTGGGGGGGATGTTTTAAAAATGTCATAATATCTGTACAAAATGGCCTTAATCTCTCACTGAATTCTTGGAATTGTGCAATGCCTTCAGATATGAATTGTTCTATATTTTGTGTCAGTGTAGAATTGCTTTCTAGTGTATATTCTCTTGGCACAGATTCATGTATGGAAAAAGAAAAAAAAACATATTGTACTTTTTTGCTAATCAGTGAATAATCAGAGAAAGCATGATTGCAGTACTGATTGTCTGGTAAATCCATATGATAAAATGACTATTTCTGTATTAAAGTATTGATTTTGGAATAAACATTCTTACTAAACAATACAATTATAGGCTTCAGTTGTGTCAAGTGGATACTTTACTCTATCCAAATGGGTACCGTGCAAAGCCAATTACACATACCTTAAATATACTGTACAACAGTTTAATAAAAATACCAAACAGAGACATAGGTGGAGCTAAAAAGAATTGTAGGGCACTGATTGGAAAAGCCTGATTGTAAGGAATTCATCTAATGATCGCTATTATAATAAAGTGCTATGAAATCATCTGATGATCACAATTAATTCAATTAAATTCGGAGAACTTTATTAATCCCAGAGGGAAATTGCTTTGTAATATAGTACTATGAAATAATTTGATGATCCATCAAACCATCTAGGAACCTCTGTAGTCCAACTAGGGACCATGGAGGCCAATGGTGACCACTGTATTTATTTCCATCTTGTCCGATCGTGGATGGACATCAGGTCAACATTCATACGCACATTCACAAACTACAGGGAATTTGGAAACACCAATTAGCCTAATCTGCATGTCTTTGGACTGTGGGAGAAAATCATAGAACCCGGAGAAAACCAAACATGGGGAGAACATCCGAAACCCATGCACACAGACCTGACGCTGGAATCGAACTCAGGACCTGGAGGTGCACGGCAAAAATGGCAACCACTAAGCCACCGTGCTGTCATCATCTAATGATCACTATTTTAATAAAGTATAAAATAATTTGATGATCACTAATGCAACCCATAGTGGGGCAGAATCCAGTGTCTTCTTGTGCCAGTCCCATGTCTGGATAAATGCAGAGGGTTGTGGCAGGAAGGGCATCCGATGTAAAACATTTGCCAAATCAAATGATGATCACTATTATAATAAAATACTATGGTTGTATCTTAAATTGTGTCTTTACTAGTGTTTGTTAATATTTTTACAAAGTAAAAACAGCATTCCAAACTTTCTGTCCATGACACTGACATCATTAGCTAACTTTTTGTCATTGTTAGCTAACTTTTCATATAAGCCCTAGTTGTGTGAAACAATGGTTATAATGGCCAATGGTTAAAAAAATAAAAACACAGCCATGGAGTTGAAAAAGGTCAAGGAGTTAAATCTTTCTATAGCTCAGCTCATGTACAAGTTCCGCCCAAAACCCTTTGAAAACAAGAATCTTCTTTGCCTTTCGACTGTTCCCTTTCAGTGGTCGCCACAGCGAATCATCTGCCTCCATCTAACCCTGCATCCTCTTCTCTCACACCAACTAACTTCATGTCCTCTCTC
>JAQQZT010000004.1:14176875-14199804 GCA_030068275.1 Clarias platycephalus | reverse complement strand
TCTCCACATCATTGCATTCAGTTTTTATTCACAATTTGTTTAGTGTCCCAACTTTTTTGGAATCCGGTTTGTATAAATATTAGACCTGCCGACCCTACCTGCCTATTATCAATGTGTAGACTGTACTTCAAAACTGTGCACTATGGACTATTAATGTGTACGATTACTCTACAAAGTCCAAGTGATGTGTACAGAAACCGATTCCACTGTATAGCAAAATACTATTCTTAAAATGCATGTAACAAAGTCCCTAAAGGGACTTGGAAGGAGAAAAGAAAGACAAGGTCTTTTTTTCTTTTGCAAAATTTGAACTTAAAAGTGGGTGTAAGTATATGAGGGTCACTGCTAGACAACTTCTATAATCACTATATCTATAGATTGGTTGTTTTTCAAAGTATTGGATTAATTATTTATTTTTTAATTAAAAAAAAAAAAAAAAGGATTTGACATATTAGCAATCTTTCTATTCATTAGGTTAGTTAGACTTCCCATCTTTTTCCAACAAATCCCACATGTCATGACTGAGTACAAGACTTCAACCTTATACTGTATATGACTAGTTAGACCTTTAATGTGTAGTAATTATCTGATTAAAGTCACCCCACTTGAACACTCTAATCCTTTAAATGTGCTAGCCCACTGGGTAACATAGAGCAAATATAGATCATAGTTACTGTAGATCATCAGTGAGTGAGAGAAATAAAGACACTGACAGACAGAGAGACAGGTGGGCAGACAGATAGATAGAGAGACAGGTGGGCAGACAGATAGATAGAGAGACAGGTGGGCAGACAAACAGACAGATAGATAGATAGATGGAGACAGGTAGGTGCCCAGGGGACATTGTGTCCCTGGTCAAAAACAGTTGCGGTAGGACGGCATTAATTGGTAAAGATTTTACCAGTTTAGGCTTTAACTGGTAAAAATATTTGACACAGAACATTTCCTAAAAATGTATTCAGATACATTTGTACATGTCTACAGTTGTCTGGGGTTGTATTTATAGTTGTCACTTTTGACTTCTAGCTAAGTATTGTTCTAAATACATACACTCCAAACAAAAATTAGGACGATTTATGACTATTTATGACAGCTGTTGTAAATCATATAAATGTCAAACACGTCCGTTCAACTGGGTGGACAGACAGACAGACAGATAAGTAGTATATAGATAGATAGATAGATAGATATATAGATAGATAGATAGATAGATAGATAGATAACTTTATTCATCCCATTAATATGAAAGGTCCGAATTCAACTTTTCTAAAATCGAAATAACACACATTTAAACTTTATTCTATAGCCTGTCAAAATAAAAATACTCCTGTAAAACGCATTATTGTTAAAGTAACAGAAACTGTAACTCACCTTCGCCTCGCTCGTGCGCAGCAGCAGCCCGTCTCCCTGGGGATTGTGGGTAAAAGTGGGCGTTCCTCGTCGTGAACTCCTTCCTAGGACTCCTTTAACCGCGGGTGATATTTATAGTATTAACGACACGTTTGGAAAACCTACAACATTATATCGATCCCTTGCACGCGCTTTAGTTTACCGTTTGTTTAAGAATCTACCCACCCAGGTCCGTTCAAGTTAATACACGGAAAAAAACAACAACGATGAACTGAAACACGTTCCGGATGTAAAGGGTTTAAGTGTACATGACACAACTAGTAAGATGTCACTGGTTGTCACAGACATGGGTTATCATATTTATAGCATTTCATTTCATGAGGTACTGGGTAGCGTACACAAAAAAACGAAGAACTCTGTTTCCTATCGGACATTGTTTTGTGTAGGACCACAAACATGGCGGCGCACTGTACACGGACATGACACATTTCACACATCTGATATTCTGCAGGAATAAAACGAGTCACCTGCTGTTGGTGTAGATGTCATGGGTGTAATGAGACATGTCGTGTGTGCCATGTCCGGCGGGGTGGACAGCTCTGTCGCAGCTCTCTTACTCAAGCGAAAAGGTGAGACATTTCATCCATCCGGATCTGATGCTGAGGCTCAGAACACAGGAGTCCAGATCTGCCCTGAGGTTCCCCTGTCAGGAGCATTTAGTGCTTTGTCTGCTCTAGCACATGATTTATCTCAGAAGAACAATCAAATATTCAATGTGAAATAGCTGAATAGTTGAGTAAGATGTGTTGGTAGTAACAAATGTTGAGGACTGGGGATAAACTGAGACCAGGGTTGAGAACCTGTGATATAGACAACGTGCTGCAAGTATATAGTGATGGAAGACTTGACAACAGTCTGACAGCACAATTTTTATAAGAAATATCTTTTTGAGAATTTTCAGTACAGCATCTCAACTAAAGGAAAATTAAAACTTTTTGTCTTAAAAGTCTTCAAAATCCTGAGATTCTAAAATCTTTTATAATGACTTGGGAGAGACAACGCTCTCTCTCTCTCTCAAAGAAATGGTGAGCATGGAGTGGCGGCACGGTGGCGTAGTGGTTAGCACTGTCGCCTTGCACCTCCAGGGTCTGGGTTCAATTCCCAGCCAGGCTCGATTCCCGTCTCTGTGTGCATTGAGTTTGCATGTTCTCCACATGCTTGATGGGTTTCCTCCCACAGTCCAAAGACATGTAGGTTAGGCTAATTGGCGTCCCCAAAATTCCCTGTAGTGTGTGAATGGGCGTGTGTGTGCCCTGCGATGGATTGGCACCCTGTCCAGGGTGTATCCCGCCTCATGCCCTAAGTCTCCTGGGATAGGCTCCAGGCCCCCCGCGACCCTGAATACAGGATAAAGCGGTACAGAAGATGAGTGAGTGGTGACCATGGAATGTATGTTAGAAGTTAGATTTGTTA
Organism: Clarias platycephalus; assembly: GCA_030068275.1. Lineage (NCBI taxonomy): Eukaryota > Metazoa > Chordata > Actinopteri > Siluriformes > Clariidae > Clarias > Clarias platycephalus. The sequence goes on along the minus strand of JAQQZT010000004.1, from coordinate 14,196,981 downwards.
GATAGAAGAAAGTTTTCCGATCCATGGAGACTTTCGAAAACAGAAAGTGCAAAAAATATATACTTTTATATATATATTGCAATAAACACAATTGCACTGTGGCTTAATGTTTAGCACTGTTTGCACCACCAAGGGCAGGGTTCTATTTCTGCCTCAGGTTTGTGTGTACATGGAGTTTACATCTTGGTGGGTTTCCTCTGGGTGCTCCGGTTTCCTCCCACAGTCCAAAGACATGCAGATTCTGCTAATTAGTGTTCCCAAATTGGCCGCAGTTTCTGAGTGTGTGTATGGATTGCCATCCCATCCAGGGAGTACCCAGCCCAGGAAGTCTCCTGGGATAGGCTCCAGGCCCCCGTGACCCTGCATAGAGGATAAAGTGATATAGATGATGAGTCAATGAGTAAGCAATAAACACTTGTATGAAGATGTTTCAGAAACTTGCAACAAATCACAGTATCGGTATGTATTGTGAGCATCATGACATATACACCCCCCCCCAAAAAAAAGCCATTTTAGCAGGGCCAAATTATTGGGCTGCATCAAGCAAAGAAAACAACTAGGGAGATTTGAAATGACTGGAATTGGGTTAAGAACCCTTTAACACATCAACCCTGGATAGTGCTGAACCATCAACTGAACCATCAACTTTGTGGAAGAAATGTGGTCGGAAAGGCAGTGTATTAGGAGTTTCTGTTTATTTCTGAAAGTATGCAACATTAACTTCCCACTAGTGCAAAAAGGGTCAGATGTTGGCCAGGCTTTATCTGTGACAGATCAAGATAAAAGTAATTTTAAGTGTAAATTCACACCAACATTCCTAAAAGTATATGTTTAAGGGTTTACTCACAGTAATTACATGTGTATATGAATTGAGTGCATTAGCTACTTGTCTGATGTGATTTATTTATTTACTTACTTACAATTTAGGTTACCAGGTTACAGGAGTTTTCATGAAGAACTGGGACTCTCTGGATGAGAGTGGTGTGTGCACCTCAGAGAGAGACTGTGAAGATGCCTATAAAGTCTGCCGAATGCTGGACATGCCCTTCCATCAGGTCTCCTATGTCAAAGAGTACTGGCATGAAGTGTTTAGGTATGGAACTTCACTGGTATTTTTGACAGCCGAACTTGAGTGCGGTTCTGTATATCAGGCACCCGGCACAGTTTGGTTATTCGTTACCCGCTACAAACTCCATTCAACATTTTATTCAGTATTATCTTCATGTTTTATTGAATTAAGTTAATAATTTCTCCTTTTTATTTTTTAAGTCTTTTTTTTTATATAATTTATTTAGTCATTCAAAAAATGATTCAATATTTGTAGTCTTTAACAATCTTTTTTTTTTTCTTCCTTCCCCTCGAAGTAATCTTCTTGGTGAGTACCAGAAAGGCAGGACACCAAATCCAGACATAATTTGCAACAAACATGTCAAATTCAAGCACTTTTATCAATACACGGTCAATGTTCTAGGTGAGGCTGCGTACCTTAAATACTTTGTGTCATTGTATTTAGTGATGTCAGAGTTTTGTAATGAAAAATCTATTCATTTTGCTATGTAGGTGCTGATGCCATGGCAACCGGTCACTATGCAAGAACGTCTCAGAAAGATGAGGAGGTTTTCCAGCAGACAAGCAAACCAGCTCTGGGGTTTCTCTTTAGAGATCGTTTGGAGATCAGAAATCGTGAGTCTATGCAATGTATGCATTAATGTAGAGGGTAAACCTGTGAGTTACAGTCTTTAACAGTCCCCTATTTTCTAGCTGTTAGGTTGTACCAAGGTGCTGATCGCTTTAAAGACCAAACATTCTTCCTAAGTCAAATCTCCCAGGATGCCTTGCGGCGGACCATTTTCCCGCTGGCTGGACTCACTAAGGAATTTGTTAAGAAAATGGCAGCTGAGGCAGGGTTCCATCACGTACTAAAGAAGAAAGAGGTAATGCAGCATGAGTAGTTCAATATTGTTATTTTAAACGTTTTACATTTCTGACCTGGACAGAATGTTCTTGCTGTGTCTTATAGAGCATGGGGATCTGCTTCATTGGCGAGCGACATTTTGAGGATTTTATCCTCCAGGTATGTTTTTTCACTAGTATATAGTATTATATTCATGCAATACTACCTATTGTTGCAAAGTGTTGCAGTGCAAGAATTATTGAATGTGGATCTCTTCATGTGACAGTATTTAGAGCCTAAACCTGGACATTTTGTCTCCATTGAAGATGGGAAGATAATGGGGAAGCATAAAGGTATTTTCTGTATTTTGTTTGTGATATGAAAATGCTGTTAGCTATGTCAGTATCAGTTTCAGTGAGGATTACATCTAAGCTTACATGATCTTACCATATAATATAAGAGGTTCTTTTTTTTTTGTCCTGTTAAAATATGATCTGTTCTTGCTGAAAAAAAAACTATTTTTAAAATGATGATTTCATTTATTAAGGAAAAAAAACGTGCCCCCCTTGTTAAGATTTGGTGATGATATGAATAATTTAACTGTGTCAATTATGCAAAAATAGGGGGCATGAAGGGGGCAAATACTTTATCACCTATCCATACATACAGTGGCAAGAAAAAGTATGTGAATATTTTTGGAATTTCACATTCAAATATGTGTTTAAAATTTTCATACAAATTTCAATTTGTCATAAAATGTGATTTGATCTTCATCTAATTCAAGGGTATTGACAAATATAATGTGCCTAAAATAATAACCCAAAATAAATTCTGTGCATACACACAAGCTCTAAATCTCCCTCCTGACATATGTCGTACATACATGAGTGTGGGATTTAATAAGGGATTTAATATTTATTACTAAGTTTTTAAGCAACACACACTGTATTTTATTAAAGTATTTGGTTTTGGAGCATAAATAACTATTAAGTGGAGGTTTTCTCCTCTTTATTTACACACACACCATATAAAATGAGGGATGCTTGGTTTTGTTTTGTTTGTAATTTAATTCGATAAAATCACAAATTATTATTACCTTGATTTTTATTATTTGAAAACATTGCATTTCATTGGGTTTTGTCTCAATACTTTTGACCACCCCGTGTGTCATTGGATGGGTAGGTCTACAGAAATACCGTCTAATAATTCTGGATTTAAAAAGACATTATAAACATGTAATTGATGTAGGTTTGTGGAGCTGTATCTTACATATCAGACCGTCACTGATGCTGTTCGTCCAGTGCATGTCATTAGTTTACATTTTCCTCACAGGTTGGTTCACGTTTACTTTGGGACAAAGAGCTCGAATAGGAGGGCAAAAAGATCCTTGGTTTGTGGTGGATAAAGACATCACGACTAGTGAAATCTTTATTGTAAGTTATAAATCATTTATATCTCATGAGATTTCTTGCTCTGGCCTTTTCACGTAATTGAACTGAAGGTTGTTCCAGGGTCCTACTACCAACCATCCTGCGCTGTTACGAGACACACTACAGACAAATCGCTTCCACTGGATTAGTGGAGAGCCTCCTGCTGAACTGGTGCACACACAGATGATGGACTGCCACTTCAGGTTTATCCACCAGATGCCTTTAAGTAAGACAGAAGATGTAGGAACTAAAACACAATTTGTTTAAGCTTCAAACATCTGTTTTCTCACAAATCTTAATTTTTAAGTCTTTTGAAATGAATAAGATACTGGAGACTCCTTCCAATAACGAACGGAATTAACATCTCCTTACAGAAAATGATCCCTATGGTTAGATACCCTAGGGTTACCCTAACCTTAACCTTAGATACGATCCCTGTAAATGAGTAAAAACGATAATGTGTTCGTTACAAATTTATGTGGTGCCTTGCTAAGGTAGGTCTATTGTCATAGCAACAACCTGATCATTTCCTTAGCAGAGCGACATTCAATTCATTAACCATTAAATCTCAATCTCATTAAGTGTATTTAATGAGTGATTTGCATTTGTGTGTTTCTCAGCTCCCTGCTGTGTGACTCTGAATCTGGATGGATCAGTCTGGATAACAACAAAGCAGCCACTGAGAGCTATGACCCCTGGACAGGTGAATGAAATTACTGAAATGCATATTACATTATTGTATTCCAGGCCAGGTTTGTGGTGTTGCATAGAAAACGACCATCTTTGCTTTAAGACCTGATTTTAATTTTATAATGTTGAGTGGAATTATTAAGATCTGATTGTAGAAAAATGTGATTTCTTTCAAAAGTTTTGAAATATTTTGCTGATAAATATTATTATTATTATTATTATTATTATTATTATTATTACATTATTAATATCCTTGTTTTTGGTTACGCTGTTCTGAGGCAGTTTTCCAAATCCTTTTGGTTTTGATAGTGTGCTTTATTTATAGAGGAGTCGCCTTTTTACTAGTTAATTAGATATTACAGGTAGAAATATTTAACCTATTAATAATCATAACCTGTATACAATGTCATTTATATTCAGCGATCAATATGTGCATGTCTCTTACAGTTTGCTGTGTTGTATAAGGGAGATGAGTGTCTGGGCAGCGGGAAGATTATTCGACTGGGCCCTAGTGAGCACACGCTCCAGAGATGCCGCAGTCAGCAGGCACCAGAGTCTGTCAGCTGAGATGAGGCCCTTCGAACCAGCACCCGGACTCACATAATGTTCACATACTACCTCTAAGTGCATTCTCACCTGTGTCTGAAGAGGAGCACAAAAATGTTTGTGGGGAAAATTGCAGAGACTCTTTAATGCTACCCAGCAATTGAATTTGAATCTACCCAGAATTCTACATGCTGCAGTATGCTATGTGATTAAATTTATGTACTGCTCATAATATATTCATATTAAATTAAATTATGTAAATTAAATGAAAGAAATGGGAACAATGTTTTACTGTGACAGGCTGCTGAAAGATAGCGTTTAAAAATCGGTTGTTTATGTAGCAGCAGCAGTATCATAATTTCCTCTTTCGTCTGTTCCAAACACTCAGCATTTAGCATCACCAGAATCCCCAGCGTGATCATATGTCATCTGCACCTGTTTCTCATTGGTCCGTGCCTTTAGTTAGCTGTTTTTATGCTTGAATTATTCATAGGTAACTGTGTGGCTTAACAAACAGAAAAAATCCTATGGAACTGGTCAAGTACAAGGCTCCATTAGAAATACAAAAGGTGAATATTTTTTTCCTTTTAGGACTTCATGGTTGTCTGCATTAATTTGTCATAAAATATGATCTGAAAGGTCTTGTCAAATATAATGTGCTAAAATAATACAAAAAGCTTTCTGTTCTTTTATGTCTTTATTGAACTCAGCATTCAAAATGGTAGTGGAAAAAGTAAGTGAACCCTTGGAATTAATAACTGGTTGACCTGTTGGGCAACCAGGCGCTTTCTGTATCTGTGGATCACACCTGCACATTGCTCCAAAAGAATTTTAGCCCATACTTCCTGGCAGAACTGCTTTAGCTCTGTCATATTCTTTGGACGTCTCATGTGTGACTCTCTTGAAGTCATTCCATTTCATCTCTGCTTAGTTGACATCTCTGCTTTTACACCAGATGTAGTGCTGCATGTTCTTTCTAAATACTTAAATCATAGTTTCACCAGTGAACAAAACATATTGCCAATAACACTGTGGAGTGTCAGTGGGCTCTTTCACAACCTCAGGCATGCTGCAATGTTCTTTTTTATTAAGCAGCGTCTTCCTTTGTGGTGTCCTGCCACATACACACTACTGTACCTGTTCAATGTTTTATGTACTACAGACTCATGAACACTGATGTTGGCCAGTTCCAATGAGGCCTTTAAATCTTTAGCTGTCACTCTTGGTAGTTTCTTTACCTTATTGATAAAACTTTGTTGTGCTCTTTGGAGCATTTTAACTGGGTGGACACTTTTTGGTAGAGTAGCCACAGTCCCAAAGTGTCTCCATTTGCGCAATTTGTAGACTGGAGAATTTCTAACGTCTTTGAAATCACTTTGTAACCCTTTCTAGCTTTTTGTAAATCAATCAATCAATTCTTGATCATACCGTAGATCCTCTGAAAGCTCCTTTTGGCAAGGCATGGCTCACGTAAGAGTATTATTCTTGTGCAAAGCAAACTCAAAAAATTTTTGAGTGGTTTTATCAGTCAAAGTAGCTCCAGTCCACATCATCCACAGCCAAGCTCATTTTCTTAACAAGACTTCAGGTGTGCTAATATCTAAATCCAATTAGCTTTTCCAAGGTCATTAACTCAAGGATTTACATACATTGTGTTATTTTTGGCACATTATACTTGTTAATACATTTGACTTGAATAAGAATCAGATCACATTTTATGACAAATAAATTTTTCTTGCCACTGTTTTTCTAGCCATCATTAACTTTTTTTATGATTACCTTTTCCAGACAGGATGGCCTTTGCTCCCTGCAGACATAAATGATCCTTGGGTGCACACCCTGTCACCAGTTTACTGATATGTAATAGACACTGGGCATTTTGGACATGTACTTAAATCTGTATCTTGTTTATTTATTGAAACTTCTTTTTTGTTAGTGTTTAAAGGGAAATCCTATATATGATTTAGTGATTGAATTGTCCTTATGGCTTTCCTATCGAAATAAAGACAAAATAATTTTCCCCCTAATCTTTTAAATACGCTGTGGCGACCCCTTGCCGGAGCAGCCGAAAGACCAACAACAACTTTAAAATAGGTTTTGAATTTCCTTTTTTTTTTTTTAAAAAAAAAAAAGGAAATTTAAAGGAGCGTGGAGCAATGTCCTCTTGCCCACTAGAGGGCGCACCGAACTAAATTAGACGATGACATGAATAATGAATAAAAAGTTATCAGTTTTAATTTTTTTCGTCCTTTTTACCTCTTGGTGTTTTAGAAAGATTCTTTCAATAAAAATTATTTTAAAAAATACACACACACAAACACACACACACACATATATATATAGTATGTGTGTGTGTGTGTGTGTGTGTGTGTATAAATAAATACACTTCTCTGACAAAATGTTCAGTATGTTCTGCTTAAAAGTTAAGAAAACAAAAACATGATTTTATTTATTTGTAATGGTGGCGCTGGTTGTTTTTCTTTAGTTGTTGAGAATTTGTTTTATTTCTTGTTTTTAATTAATTTTCTTGACAATGTAGTGTGCTGTAGTCTTAAAACATGGATACATGGGTTGATGTGTAGGCAGGTAGATATGATGCTTCAGAAATAAAACTGCAATACATGTAAAGGCAACAGAAGAGACATACATGAGGAATTCAGAAATGTGAGTTTTTGTATTTTGTGACATTTAATTAATAAAATGTGCTTAGTCTCAAGTATAATATTTTCAAATTTATATTAGGAATATTTCTTAAGAATATTCTTCTTACTGTTATATTGTTAGAGCCAAATAGCATGTTTGTTAAGACAGTCAACATTTCTGTAGTTAAATAAATAAACAAACACATCTAGTTTATTTTTTGTAAATGCAAAACGTTTAATTAACTTTCTCTCAACACATTTGGGGCTCCATAATTATACTGCCACACTGCATGAATAGAATTCTATTTGTTTAGAAACCAGGTTGTTTTTCAGATGAAATTTGTTCCCTCTGATGACTGACTGGTCCTTTCCTTCATTCCCGACCACACAGATCTGGTTTCAGTTCCTTTAACTAACCCAGCCTTCAACATCTTCTTTATGTTTCACCTAATTAGTTTCACTAATTTGACCCTGAATTAAATATAATAACCAATTGTGAACAACCGAAGTCATTTATGAAGTGGACTGCATCACCAAATACCACATACAGTCTGTAGAAGTGTAAACCATTTTGCTTTAAACAGCTACAGTCTCTGGAGAATAATAAATGTGTTATAAGATTAGCTCATACCTGGTGGTTAAATGTCTCATCATTGGGAGTGCAGTTTAATTGATTGGTTTGTTCGTTCTCACACCCACACCAGTTATTACTAATACATACCGTTAGCAAGATGAATCGGTTTTATTCTGTCATCTAACAGCTTAGATATTATTCTCTTCATCCATCTGCTTAGTTTTTTTTTTTTTTTTTTTTTTTACACTTGTTGAATGCAAAAAAAAGTTATCAAGTGAACATATATTGAGGATAGTCAAATGTATGACATGCTAATTGCCATTCCCAAATTATGCCAGTAGTGTGCCAGTAGTGTGTGTGTGTGTGTGTGTGTGCCCTGCCATGGATTGGCACCTGGCCAGGAGTACCCAGAGTCTTGTGCCCAAAGTCTCCTAAGATAGGCACAAGGCTTCCTGCAACCCTATATCATAGATTTTGGACATATAGTTTATAATGACTTATAATTAATTAGGGTTAATAACTTTTGTAGTATGTTTATTTCAATCTTATCATAAAAACAAATGCATTTTAACAACGCAATATTACATAGAACAATCATGATTATTTTACTCCCTGTCTTTTCCCCCCACACAGAAACAAATAATAATAATAATAATAATAATAATAATAATAATAAAACCTATTACGACTTACGTGCGAAATTAAATTTACAGTGCTGCTTGGGAAAAATCCAGTCTATTAGAAAGCACACACAAGCATTTAAACGTTTTATATGTATAGTATTAACTTTAGTATTAACTAGACACATACATCAGACAAAGTTATCACTCTTAAACGCTCAGCAGATGATCGGTAAAAGCGCGCGTGAGTTCGTCGGAGTGCGTGATGCCCCTGAGCCGCGCGCGCACCACGTCTTTATGTTAATCTCCTGCAGGAGGAGGAGGAGGAGAGCGCGCGCGCACGGAGCCATCTTGGCGTCATTCGGGAGTCAGTTGTCGGAGCAGCAGCGACAGTTACACCTCTATGGAGCGCGCGGGGAGGAAAAGTGGAGTTTTTTGGGCGATTTAAAGGAAACTAAACTACCATGAAGGATAAAAGAAAGTTTCGGGAGAAGGAGAGTTGATGGTTTACTTGAGTGGGTTAACTTTCGAGGCGCTTTTTAAAGAAGAAGAAGAAGAAGAAGACGATGGAAATGCCCGTGTGTCTCCTTCTCCTCCTGCTCGCGGTGTCTCGCGCGCGGTGTTTCGACCTGCACCTTTCGGACACTTTACACCCCGGAGCCGCGCTGCTGGACTTATCACTCGGGCCGGGTTGGACTTATACACTTGAAAGGACTTGGGCTTCTAAACAGCTCGGAAATGTTGTAAAAGTGGACCGGCGGGACGGAGCGGTAAGTCTCGCGCGCGACCTGAACTGCACGCGCCTGGCGCAGAGCAGCCCGTTCCCGCTGAGTTTCAGAATAAAGTCTTTATCCACGCAGGACTCCGTGGTCGCGCGCTTCAGCGTGTTCGTACACGGACAGAACTGCTTCATTAAATACCGGCGGAAGAGCGTCTTTACCGAGCCTGACGTCCACGTCGAGTACTTTTACGGCGCCGCACAGACTTCCTGCTCCTCCTCTCCGGGTGCTCGGCTCGTGCGCCTCCGCGACTACGTGCCGGCTTTCTGCCGGCGTCACGTCACGCGGCTTTCGGACCGCGCGTGCGCTTCCGACGACCTCGACGTGCTCGTGCGTAACGGCACCGTGTACGCTCGGGATGAAACCTGCCTGGGACGAGCGACACTCGGGACTGTGCGGTGTGTGATGCGCGGCTCTCGGGGAGATCCGGTCTCAGTGCGGCTCAGCCTGCACTTGGGTCCTGATGATCAGGAAGGGAAGCTGCGCAGAAAGAGAAATGTGAATTCACCTCCTGCGTTCCAGCTTCCCAACTACCAGGTGTCCGTCCCGGAGAACCAGCCAGCAGGCACACGGGTCATCACGCTTAAAGCTGTGGACACGGACAGCGGAGAAGCTGGCAGGATCGAGTACAGCATGGAGGCTTTGTTCGACAGTCGGTCCAGTGACTTCTTCCGGATCGACGCTCAGACAGGAACCATCGAAACCGATCGGCCTCTGGACAGAGAGTTCAAGGACACCCATTTGTTTAAAGTAACCGCCATGGACTTTGGCACCCCTAGGCGTTCTGCGACATCATACCTTACTGTCACCGTCAGAGACACCAACGACCACGGACCTGTTTTTGAGCAGACGGATTACAGAGTCAACATTCGAGAGAACGTAGAAGTCGGCTTCGAGGTGATAACGGTGAGGGCTACGGACGAAGACGCGCCTACCAATGCCAACATGATCTATAAAATTGTGAACGCTGACGGGGTGAATTCTGTCTTCGAGATCGACCCGCGGAACGGACTTGTGAGGGTCAGAGTGCGTCCAGATAGAGAGACCATGGTGCAGTATGTGCTTATTGTAGAGGCAAATGACCAAGGAAAGGACCCGGGTGCTCTCAGTGCGACAGCTACAGTTCATATAACAGTTGACGATGAGAATGACAACTATCCTCAGTTTACTCAGAAGAGATACGTGGTCCAGGTGCCTGAGAACGTGCCGGTCAACACCCGAGTCGCCCAGGTAGAAGCCACGGACAAAGACGAGGGCAACAATGCCAAAGTTCATTACAGTATCATCAAAGGCAATGTAAAAGGCCAGTTCTACATTCACTCTCTGACAGGCGTCATTGATGTCATAAACCCGCTGGATTATGAAACACACAGGGATTATACTCTTGGAATTAAGGCCCAGGATGGAGGCAGACCCCCTCTTATTAACAGCACCGGATTGGTCATTGTGCAAGTAATCGATATAAATGACAACGCGCCTATGTTTGTAAGCACTCCTTTCCAGGCGACCATTTTGGAGAACGTACCCATTGGGTATTCGGTCATTCATATCCAAGCCATTGACTCAGACTCTGGTGAGAATGCCCGCTTGGATTATCGTCTCACGGACACCTCCCCCGGTTTCCCCTTCACCATCAACAATAGCACAGGATGGATTACCGCCTGCGCTGCACTGGACAGAGAAACCACAGAGTATTACACCTTCGGTGTGGAAGCCAGGGACAACGGGATCCCCGTGATGTCCTCTTCCGCCAGCGTTAGCATAACGGTGCTGGACGTAAACGACAACGCACCCACCTTTACCGAGAAGATCTACTCTCTGAAAATTAATGAAGACGCCGTGGTGGGGAGCAGCGTGCTGACAATGACAGCTGTGGACCGGGACATCAATAGTGTAGTGACCTACCAGATATCCAGCGGCAACACCCGGAACAGGTTTGCTATCACTAGTCAGAGCGGTGGCGGTCTCATCACGTTAGCGTTGCCTTTGGATTACAAGCAGGAACGGCAGTACGTTCTGACCATCACCGCTTCAGACGGCACACTTTCGGACACGGCACAAGTCTTCATTAATGTCACCGATGCCAACACACACAGACCGGTGTTTCAGAGTGCCAATTATCAGGTACTGTTCAGAGAGGACATGCCCATCGGGTCCACTGTAGTGGTGATCAGTGCTACAGATGAAGACACAGGTGAGAATGCACGTATAACCTACGTCATGGAAGACAAGCTGCCGCAGTTCGCGATCGACCCTGACACAGGTGCCATCACCACACAGATGGAGATCGATTACGAGGATACACCCTCATACCCTCTGGCCGTCATCGCTTATGACAACGGCATCCCGCAGAAGTCAGACACTACTTATGTGGAGATCATCGTCGAGGATGCCAATGACAACGCCCCTCTGTTCAGCCGTGAGAAGTACCAGGGTACCGTGCCCGAAGATGCACCTCAGTACACCAGTGTCCTCCAGATCACTGCTTCGGACAAGGATTCAGGATCCAACGGGAGGTTGACCTACACCTTCCAGGGTGGCGATGATGGAGAAGGAGACTTTTATATTGAGCAGTTTTCAGGAATCATCAGAACCAACCGGAAGCTGGATAGGGAAAACATTGCTTTATACAACCTGAAAGCCTATGCTGTGGATAAAGGAATACCACCTCTTAAAGCAGCAGTCGATATCCAGGTGTCAGTGCTAGATATTAACGATAACGCACCGGTATTTGAGCAGGATGAAATTTTTATCCAAGTCAAGGAAAACAGCCCTGTAGATTCCGTGGTGGCACGGATAACTGCCCATGACCCGGATGAAGGAACGAATGCTCAAATCATGTACCAGATAGTGGAAGGAAACATCCCTGAAGTATTCGACTTGGATATCTTTACCGGAGATCTAAAAGCACTAACGGATTTGGACTACGAGACAAAGACAGAGTATGTGATAGTAGTACAGGCCACATCTGCCCCACTGGTCAGCAGGGCGACTGTCCACATCTGTTTGGTTGATGTCAATGACAATGAGCCTGTCTTGCAGAATTTTGAGATTATATTTAACAACTATATCACTAACAAATCCAACAGTTTTCCTACTGGAGTTATAGGGAAAGTACCAGCTCACGACCCAGATGTGAGCGATAAACTTAAGTACAGCTTCGTGGAAGGGAACGAATTGAGTCTGCTGATCCTCAATCCGGACACCGGAGAGCTGAAACTTAGCCGAGACCTGGACAATAACAGACCACTGGAGGCCACCATGAAAGTATCCGTCACAGGTAAGACTGATGCTGATGTGTTAATTGGTGTAAGGTATTTCATGTCTTTTTTTTTTTAAATATATTTGTGCATCAATAGAAAGGCAGTGAATAGAGTATAACTGTTGATGGATCTGTCTGTCTGTCACAAGCATGTGCTCCAGGATCCAGTTCTACCGCTTTTAAAACTGTTTGCTCAGTTTTTTTTTTTTTTACTGAAGTGTTGTTCTTGACGTGGGAGGTGTTCTTTTATATGTAAAGTTACTGTTGCTGGTCTTTAACAATTCATCCTGGGTGAAAGTTTATTTGATTAGTTGTCTGAACATGAACAGAAAGGCGGTGCTAAAGGTAGAAGAGTTTTAAAACTTGTCTTATCTAAGAGTGTGTTTTATTTCCAATCTTTAATTTGTTTCCCTCGGCCAAGGTGATCAGCCCTCACTCTCAGTTTAAATATCACTGGTTTAAAGACACTGGATGAAATAAGTTGAGAGCGTGCAGTTTACATACGTCATTCCTTTAGTACAGTGATACACCATGATATAAAACTGACATTTATATGACGTCAAGAATTCCAGAACCTTTTTTAGTATTTCGTCCTTTTTTTTTACATTCCTTCCCTCTCTTTTTAGTCTCATGCATTCCTCTTCCTGCTCGTTTGCAACCTGCATTTTGCATACAGCCCATTCAGTGAGTCGCTCTTGCTCTTTTGTGTGTTCCCTGTGGCTTTATGGCTCACTCTTTGTTCTTGTGCTTGGTGTCCTTCAGCTTGCTGTCAGCCCTTTGTAGGAGAGCAGCGGCTGGCGTCCCCAGTTTGTTTCATTCATGACAATGAGACATCCCTTGTCTTATTGTCTTCGTGACCCCTACTTTAAATTTCTAGCTTTAAATTTCTCTCAGCCTCTTTCGCTCACTTTGCCATGGTTTTATGTAAGTGTTTTTGAATCTCTCTCTCTCAATCTCTCTCTCTCTCTCTCTCTCTCTCTCTCTCTCTCTCTCTGTCAACTCAATTCAAGTAATGCATATCCACCCCCCTCTTCTCCCCATGCTATGGACAAACCCACATGTCAAATGTTAGGTAACCATTAACACTGGTCGTATGACCTCTTCACCCTTGACTCGGAGGAAAGGAAATTGGCCTGAGGGTGTAATTACAGACTTGCTCTGAGCTCTAGTCCTCAGCTTTTAGCTAATGAAGACATTTCTTTGAATTTTCATTTTAGTAATCTTTTTGGTTTTGCTCTGTCAATTTATAGGCTTAACGCACCAAACACTTCGCTGTGTTTTTTTTTTTTGAGAATGAACCAGATTTCCCTGTCTGATAAAAGTAGGTTAAGATTATAGTCACAACAAAGGATTGTCTTTCATACCAAAAAAACTCATTTAGAATGGCAAACAAGCAGGAATGAGGGTCTAGGTGTTCCGGGTGCAACCTAATCTTCCTTATCTTTATCACTCGAGCCTTTTTTCCCCCCATCGTCCCAGGGGTTCTCTGTGTAAGCATGGTGGCTCTCAGCATTGTGAGATGTATTGATTTTGGGTCCGCTAGCTGTCTGCTGTGTTTGACTGGATAAACACAGGTGATAAGCCTCGTGGTGACGGTTAAAAGACTCCGGAGGCGAGCGCTCAAACAGTACGTGTGAAAGTTGAAGATGTGTGCTCTGACAGAGCTCTTCATCTTGACATGATGCTGAGAGTGGCATTCAAGGAGATGACGAGTGCTAGGTCGTGTAAACACGACAGCGAGAATGCCGCACTTGGATCCTGGCAGACTACCGTCCCATATATTTCCCCCTGTCTTAATACTACAGATTGTAAATTAGCTGGTTAATTCAATTGGGTAAATTGGATCGTTTAACTCTTTAGTGCTGACTGGAGTTTGCCGTCTCTGGCCTGCAGTCAGTGGTGGGTGGAAGCTTGCTGATACATGTACGCAATTTAGCCAGACTGACTCAGGGTTTTTATGGGCTGCTACAGGACTCACATAGCTGGGCTTTTTCACATTTCTCACCTCAGATCATTCAAGTTTATCTGAGTTTCAACCCCACTGGCTACTTTTACAGCTTCATTCTGAAAGCTATCTCTTTTTTTAATCTGTATTTATTGCACGTATGCATACATTCACCACAGATGAGCTTTTCGACAACTTTTCTCATGTACAGAGACAAAAACAGGAGGTTGCTCAAAGCTTGCTTTAGTTGTTGAAGTCTTGATCAAATAAGTGATGAAAAAAGGAAAGTAGAAAATTACAGCTACAACCTTGTACGAAATAATATATAATAGTATTTGTCTTATAACCTGTTGTTCATTAAATCTCAATACAAATTCCAGGGATAGTCTGACGACTGTCCGCTATAAACACCAAGGATATCAACTTCTTAATAAATAAGGATTTGGTGAAGATTTGTCCGTGTCCCTGTGGATTATGACGTGTTTTTGCATGTAAGAGAGTAGCTAGAGTGTGTGTTAAGTGGACATAAAGTGTGTGAGAAAGTACAGGCTCAAAGGCAGGGGCCAGCTGTGTCTGTACATCTCCTTCTGCCATTCATATGACAGCTGCACAAAAGAAAAGATGTGAAGGAATACGTATTTATACACTCGGTTACCTTCAGGCCTAGTCTGTAAATCACCACTGCTTCTTTCTGGTCAGTTTAACATGAGTTCTGTCCTGCTGTTATAACGAGGTAGCCTCGTCACAAGATGTAAGGTCACTTACTCCACGTGACCCTCTGCACTTTAACCTCTCTGTACCACAGGTCAGCGTGTCTGGCCCTGGAAGTCTCGTGCTCTCGTACATTCTGCTGCGTCGTAACGGAGCTGCTTTTTGTATATCAGCGCTTTTTAAAGTGGTGTGTACGAAGTCTAGCCAGCGGGCGACTGTACGCTACTGTTATTGAGTTTGATTGATTGCTTCAATTCATTCAACAGGTTTAATCTAAAACTTATTCGCTTAAAAAAGAAGTAATGTTCAGTGGAAATAAATTCACTGTTCTGTGGAAAGGCTCCAATAATCAAGATGTTATATACATGTATACACAGGTACAAGTTTAACCAATGAGCCTGATATTTGCATATACAGTACAGAATTTAAAAAAAAGGTAGATACATAGAGTACTTTATTAATCCCAAAGGGAAATTGTATCGTTACAGCAGCCAGTTCACGTAATATACAACAAGTAAGCAGCAAAAGAAAAATTGCAATAAGGGTGGAGGGAATTATTACTTTTTTTAAACAATTTAAGATGCATTAATGAGGTAAAAATTGTGTCAAATTTAAGGTGTATTAAAGAGGTTGAAAAATGCTCTCAAATAATATGAATATGATAATACTGCTTCTATGTACACGTGCATGATGATTGTATATACTGGTGGGAATGAAACTGTACATAAGGTGCACTAGCAAGTAGTAATGGAGAGAATGAACCAGGAAGTACATAACCCGCAAATACTAATAAAAAAAGATGATGCAATGAATGAGGGATGTGACCATGGTGCATTAAAGACAGAATGTATATGAGCATATTTATTGTGATGTTAGAGAAGGAGATCCCGCTCTTAAAACAGAGCAGAGTTATTGTTAAAGTCTAATTGCAGTTGGCAGAAAAGACTTCCTGTAGCTAGTAAAAATAAAATAAACATAAAACATCCTTAAATAAAATGTCATGTAACAAAAAAAAAAGTTTAATTAAATAAATAAAAAGTTTTATTCCATTTTACATGTACAGACGTGTTTTAAAAAATATTAAGCAACTATTTAAATACCAAACTTTTCTGTAGCTTTTCCAGATGAGTATAATTGCAGGATTGAGAACTAGGTGTAATTTTATTACATTTAGCCCAACAACAAAACTAAATTCATCCAGAGTTAAATTTATTTAGATCATTAATGCACTGATTGAGTGTTTTTTTTCTATATGGAGAAATTCAATACATGAAAGAAAAAAAAAAAAAGGAAAAACACTCATTGGCATCTACTCAAGATCAGCGGCATTCTTACTGTATATCTCTTCCCTACACACTGATATAATAAAACGTCTAATATTTCTATTCGCTATGCCTGAAATTCGCCATGTGCTCATCCTCTCCTGTTTTCACAGAACCCTCTGCCGCAGCTGCTGTATCTGTCTGCGGTGTCTATAGAAACTGTTATTCGATTACTAAGTCTGGTTGTCTCATGCACCTTCTGTCTCTTTATATATGGACCTTTACATTCTATACATACAGACGGATGTATGTATTCACTGATATCTGAGTAAACATATATGCGGTTCTTTTTATCAGGCTGAGCGACTTTATTTTGCTATTCAGAAGGAACTAATCCCGGTCGGAGCGCATACAGTCCTTATGTATGCGTACAGACACCAGCAAGCGAGCAACCAGGGGCCCGGCGAAATGTGAACATCAATTAACCCAAGCTAACAGCGCAGGCTCTGTTAAATGAACAGGAAAGGAATCTGATTCATGTTTAATCTTGCAGACTCATTCAGGAGCCAAGACAGAAACGTGGGGGATGTGATCTCACTCGAGTGCCAAAAGTGGGAGTAATGAAAAACAAGACAATAAGCCCCGAAGACAGAGACAGGGTTATTCTAGGACGGTGTGCACTGAAATATGGCAGACCAGTAAAAGGTTGTCGGAGTACGTTTTACATTGAGTTAGGTGAAGATTATGAGACGTTTTTGTAAAAGTGCCCAGTCTTGACTGCACCGTAACGTCAGTACACACCTGTAACTTCAGTGGCATGGCTCTTATTTGTATTCTCATGAAGGCATGTTCTCTCTGGCATTTTGTATGGTTTTGAAGTAAAAGTAGCACTCAACCTATTGCACTAACCTCTAGTTTGACCTTTTTCTAGTGGCGCATTCAAAGCCTAATTACAGTCTTTAGTACAACAGCATTCTGTACTTTCAGGCTGTTTCATCTCTGCCCTCAGGCAGCACACGTCCTCAAACACATGAGTGGCCCACACCATGGTGGACTCCAGATATCCTTTTTTTCTTTTTAAAAACAATTTTTATTTTTATGTAATTTCTAGTTTTCCTTTATGAAGGAGTCTTCAGGAAAGAGTGCTTTCAGTGTCATTATGATGACGACCTACTTGAGTAAATTCAGCATAGGGTGTCGAGGGGATGTCTATAGCTGCATTTAATGTACAGTACTGTGCAACAGTCTTTTTAAGTATTTTACTGTAGTCTTGAGGAATAGTTCAGTTCTTCAAGCTTCCTGAACGACGTTTTTGGCTCTCGTTTTTGACTACCTTTCTCATTTTCAGTCCAGTCTCTGTACCTGATCAGTTCAAATCAGAGGAATGTTTTTTTTGTTTGTTTGTTGCAGTGACCTTTGAATTATTCAAGCATAAAAAAACATCTAATTTAAGGCATGAAGCAGTGAGAAACAGGAGACAGGTGCAGATTATGACATATGTATACTGGTGATGAAACAGATGAGAGGGGAAATGAGGTTGCTGCTCAGGGTGTTGCATAAACAACTTTTGCACAGTAGTGTAAGTGATAGCAAACACTAACTGGTCTTGTGTATTTTCCAAAGAATTAAATGCACCTAAAATGGATAAAAAAAAAACATTTGGCACTTAACAATAAAAGACAGCTGTATAAGGGGAATAAAACAAGTTTCTATTGTAAAACAAATTAACCTCGAGGTATTGATGGTTCTCCGTGTTATTATGGGCTGCATCACACGTCACCATCATTTATTAATGCGTGTAACAGCATGCCCCATTGTGGTTTGCTCCTTTCATGGAAATTTTATTTTGTCCTTCAATTTGTTTCTTTACATGTTTTTAGTAGTCGCTATGGATTTAGTATTTGTATTTCATTAATATGTTCATCATTTAACAAGTTCAGAATGAGTTCAGAATTTTACAAAAATGATGCAAAAGTGTCTCAAATACAAGGTCATGCAAGTAAAGCTTTCACTTAGTAACCAAGAATGTAACCCAATGCACCTGCTGTAAATACTGTATATCTACTGTTTGTTTGACATTTCAGTTTTGTCAGAATTGTGACTTTGGATCGATATGATGCCCAAAATCGGGTTTCACTTAGAGGTAGCTAGATTCCCATTAGTTTGTCGCTTCTATCTATGGAACGGGATTCAGGATAACAGTGTTATGTGTTGGCAGGTCCTGGGCCTCCATTCTTCTGTTATCTGAAATAGAGCGAATGATTAGCAAAGGTTCCTCCTGAGTGTTGATGTGTTTTTTCCCCTGGAACTCACATCACTACCGCTTCGCTCACACCACGTCTCGTGTGTCACCCTTTATGCTCAGGAGCTTAGAGTGTGTCAAAACAGGCCAAACACTGTAGTATGGGACGGTGATTTTCACTGGTTGGAAGTCGGAACGCAGAACCTGTTCCAGTGTAACACAACACACTTTGCAGCACTCTCTGCTGTCCCCGTCCTGGCACTGGTAACAACATGTCTTTGTCTCTCCCACCCAAAGGGCTTCGACAGGCACCAGTTGAGAAAAGCGACTGAAGAATTTCGCGGGACGAAATCTATTTTTGCATGATGCTGATGATCAGAATGATTATCGCTTCTACTAAGACCAGTTTCTGTCTTCAGCTACTCATTGTTTTTCTTCTTTTCTTTCAAAAGCTTTCCTGTTTTCTCTCTTTATCCTTTTCAGTGATTGTGCTGCACCGAGATCAACTACCGTAATTCAATATGCTTGTTATTACCAGTGAGCAGCAATGCCAGCAGATAATGGGTGCACATACATATAACAACAAATCCTTTTGTCCTTCTTTTAAGAATTAGGTTGTGTTACTGGGTTCTGAACTCGCATACTTTACCTTTCATCAATAAAAACCCTAATCAGGAGGTAGTGCAGAAACTAATGGTTGGAATGTGAGAAATGTAAATGTCTGATTTTATTTATTTATTTATTTTTAAATTGCAAATCAAGATGTCTCCTCTTCACGTCTGCATGTACGGATGTACTGTATATGTTCCTCTATACTGTATGTCATATCCTGCCATGGTTGTCAGTCGTTATTCAAAAAGGGTTCAGAGAGCTTACACATCGGAAAGGTGTTTTTTTCCACCCTTTAGGCTAAGCTTAGCGGTGTTGAATTTTCCGCTGCCTTTTAAAGTCGTCCGCTCTTTTGAGGACTCCTGTCATTCTTTCCCAAACGACAGTTTCTACTCTTTTCCAGCTCATACAACATGATAGTTGTTTGCTCACGGCATACGGTGGATGCGTGTGCTCTAGTCTCACAACAAGGGGCGAAAAAAACAGTGGCCTTAACCTCGGGTTTTAACAACCACACACTGGACTTAATTCACGGTTTCTCAAATTACATTAATGCCAGAGTAGGTCCGGTTTCACAATGGTCACTGAATCGTCTCACACAATAGCATTCTCTTAATGTTTCACGCAAAACGCATTTGATGTGGAAAACGATCTACGTGCTGCTGAGGTCGTACGGGCTCGATCTAATTTCCATGGCGATGAGTCAGTGTTTGAAGTCCAGGACAAGGTTGTGTGCATGTGGGGTTATAGACTTTTCTGTTCTTTTCTTTTCCAATACATCTGTGTGTAAGGTAATTGGGAAGTGGAATTTTCTATATATATCTATATATATTTTTTTTTTGGTTGGGGGGGGGGGGGGGGGGGGGGGGGGGGGGGGGGGGGGGGGGGGGGGGGGGGGGG
>JAQQZT010000004.1:14152614-14176775 GCA_030068275.1 Clarias platycephalus | reverse complement strand
TATCTACTCAAATTCACTTCCTACTGTACTCTCTCTCACTGTGCTTTGAGGCTCACATAACCAAACCCTAGTGCTGCTGTACTGCGTGAACCACAGGACTGGATTCACTGCTAAACCACTGGGCTAAGTTAAGAATCCATTTATATATGTGTCTTTCGTTGTTCACATGTTGTTCGCTGACAAAACAAATGATCAGAATCGGGTTTTATTCGCCAAGTATGTTGAAACACACAAGGATTTTGATTCCGGGTGTTTGTCGCTCTCAGAGTACAGACTAACATAAAAAACACTGTAATTACACAATCTTCTGTAATTTTACAGATTAAATAAAGGCGGGAGGTGGGGGGGGGGGGTCCTGAGTATGTGCAGTAAAGTGTACATAAAGTGATTGCAAGCTAGGGCAAGTAGCCCTGTGTGCATCATATATACTATATTAGGTGGATTGAACAGTCAATATGTGATATTGATTAGTGCTGTTAGTTAATTACATAGAACTAAAAAAAAACAATGAGGCTGCAAGTTATTAACATGTATTGATGGCTAATACAGGTAATATACAAATAGTCAGGTAAAGTATTTGTTTATTTTTTAAATACTTTTGGGTGATGAATATATATATTGGCAAACATATGTGCCGTTATTTGGTGTCAGCATAAATTAATACGAAATGGTTAATTTAACAGTTAAATATCGGATGATGTGTCAGAATAATCACAATGTGATTTTTATTTCCTTTTATTAAATTGTGCAGCTCTTCTACTGATATATGATATGATTTTGAATATAAAAATCTGTTTAAAAAATATATAGTAATACATTGAGCAGAAATCTTTACAATACCATTTGCAAAATAAAAACAGTAGAGGAATCATACATATGTAAAAAATATTTATTTAAATATTTAAATAATTATTTTAAAAGACAGAACTGGGTTGGTCTTGAGAACATGATTCAAACTAATAAATAAAAAGGAACTTGCCAAATGAACATTGGTCTCCTAAGGTGCACACACACACACACACACACACACTTTCTAGGTCCTAACCTGGATGGACTTCTGGTGACCTGGTTTTTCATTTTTAAGTAGTGAAAAGCACATGAGGTCCCATCAACACATTCGAACAGTTCAGTTTAAGCTTGCACAAAATATTCTCCTGGCTACATTAAGCGACGACAGTGTCTCAGCAACTCTGAGGGAATTTTTTGGAACAAATGCTTCCTTTCCAGTCTGAAGAAATTTGTAGCACTGCGAATGCTTTATTTGCTTGAACACGGTTGTTTTTGTGTTTTTGTTTCAGAATGACTTTAAAGCGCCTTTTAGAAAATGGCACTCATTTCATTTCAATTTTGCCGCAATAAACGGCTCTGTGTGTTATCTGGAAGTGTGTTGAGTTTCTCTCCAGCGCAAACACTTTGACAATGGAGCAGGGGGAGGGGAGGCAGAGGGCCTTTTCCATGTCAAAGGAGCTCTTCTGAATGGCAATCAGTGTTAAAGTTGAGCCTATAGGACTCCCTCCTCGCAGGTGGTACAACCATTCAGGCAGTCTCACCTCACAAAGCAAGAAATGGGCCGAAAGACAATGAGGTGTGAGCACTGCTTTAGGAGGTTTCAACGGTTTCATTACTATTCAGTTTCCTACAGCCTTTGGTGTTGTACTCGTCAAGACCCTTTCTTGTTCCTGGGATACGTTTCACTTTTTAATGGAAGAAGTTAGTTGTCCAGTATCAGCTTTTTGTTAAGGTGTTATTATAGTTCTCTTAATAAGTCTGTGAAGACTTTGACTGACCTGGATCATGTTCAGTCTTTCGTAGTTCGCCACTATTTGAAGGAGCTTCATCAGATCTTCCGAAATCAGGGTAGTAGATATCTTATACCATGATGTAAGGGTACTGGATATCTTATCATGGGTAGATTTCTAAAATGTGTACCTGTATGAGAATAGTTTTGCTTAAATAAACTGCTGACAAAAGAAGAATGCTGATGCATGAAAAAAAATTTTTTGTCATTGTTTAACAACAATGAATAAAAAGATCAGTTATATATATTATAAATATATAGTAATACATTGAGCAGAAATCTTTACAATACCATTTGCTAAATAAAAACAGTAGAGGAATCATACATATGCTAAAAATATTTATTTCAATATTTAAATAATTGTTGATATTCAGCTAGTAATAACTTTCTGCTAAATAATTGCTTTAAGCTTTTGGTTGCCTGGAAACCTAAATGACCATTATAAAAGTGAAAGTTAATGGAATTTAGTTATGTTAGCAAGCTAGCTAAGTGTGCTAATACAGACTAAGCCAATGAAAAGTATATGAATTCCAATAAATGAGATGAATGTGTAACCATATTATATCATTATGCATCATGGTAAAAAGTTGTTGCATGTGGCTAGAATCTTTATTTTCTCTCGATATGATTAGCCGCTGGGTCAGTAGGTGAAGAAGGAAAATTATATGACTGTCTTCTAGTACACTTTATTCCTCATGCTGCTGAACCTGCTTGTTCACCAGACATCCCTATTTCCCAGCAACATTTTTTGCCTAATATTTTTGAATAGACTTGGGTCTTTGTAGGATAGATTTAGCGAATGTTACAAATGCAAAAATAGCTGATGGATCCTGTGGGTACTGTGGGTTGGAGTTGCAGGGGATCGGATTTGATTGTCCAACATGAGAAGACTTCAGTTTTCTGTTATATAAATGACAAGCCATGTTAATGTGTTAATGTTATGTGGTGTTAATGTTATGGCTGATCAGTGTGCACATGCATGGACTCACATCTTAAAACTCCCACCCAAGTCCACTCACAATATTAAATGAATTCCTACGATGTATCTAACTTAATAAGCGATCGCAAATGATTTATTTAGTTTCACTATGAAACCTGCTGATGTGAATAACCTCTGAGCATTCCGCCAACATGATCATCCAATCTCGAAATGCATTAGAGCCACAGAGACAATTTGGATTTTTCTTGCAAACGATCCATCTCTGGCGAGACAAAGGAAAGTATCGAGACTTGGGTATAGCTGCCGATGACTTGACATGTACCAGATGGTAAATATTTGTGTGACAGTGCTAGTTTTCTTGCCCTGTCTCTGCCCTCTCCCACCCTTACACATTGGCCCAGACAGTTGCCCCCAGCATGGCTCCTCATTTGTGAGAGGCCCTCGGTTCATTTTGCAATGGAAGGAATGAGATCAATCGCCACTGGTGCTGACAACATTCCCATACCAGGGCTACCAATACAGCAGCTGCCTCCGTCCTCCTTATGAGTACGTTAGTAAATACACCTACACCAAGGGCTCACGAATAGGCAGGAAGCTGCCCCACTCATTTAAAAATTAAGTTAAAAAAAAAAAAAAAAAAAAGAGTTTCTTTGTTTTTAACAGGGGCGTTCTGAAAATTTTGTTCATTTATTAAAATGAAATAATAAAACAAGGCACTTGGTGATTAGGAACGGTCGCTCCTACGTTCAGTTCTGAATGCTCGGAAGCCAAATTTCTTATTAGGGCTGGGTGCTATGTGGAGGAAGAGTTCAGGACAACCCGCACATGTTCTGCTGCAAGTAGCTGGCATTACTTGCATTATTTCCTCAGAGGACAAAATACTAAAATCTTACATACTGTTGCTTTAAAGTTGGTTAAATCACACCACACTGTAAAATGGATAAAACAACATTGACAGGGTGGAACTGTTCTGACACTGAATTATTGTGCATCTCTTTGTGTGTGTGTGTGTGTGTGTGTGTGTGTGTGTGTGTGTTTGTATTCGATCACCCTTTGTGTTATCTAGACGCGAGTGAGCTCAGGATCCACACCCTCCCTACAACAGTCACACCGTTTAAATCACGTTACTCTGAAAGGTGTGCTGTTTGCAGTTGGTGATGGGCTTGATCCCACCTCTGCTGGACTTCAGCACTTAGCCCATTGCAACACCGTAGTCAGAACAAACATGCTGTCAAGCTCAGCTCACACTTTCACGATCTTTGCAACATGTTTCTGTGGCTCCGACACACCCTGACATCATGACCTGCAGCACAGCAATGAAACTCTAAGGCAAAGATATGGGGAAATACGGTGGCCAACGATTTGGTACAGTAAGGTAATGGATAACCGTAATTAGCTCTGTGGCGGACTGCGAGGGTCTGCACATCTTTCAGAGATGTCCGATAACCAGCAAAGTGCTGTGGGTGGTATTTTATATTTCATGAAATGTCCAGAATTTAATTTATTAATCCCACTGCTCATTAACTTGCAGATGATACTGATTCTAACATGCTTTTCACTGTAATTGACAACAAAAAAAAAAATCTGGAAAAAAATGATCAATGATATCTTTGAACCTCTTTGGCTCTTTGGTTCAAGTCTTGTGCAATTTAAAGCACGCCACAGCGTTTGCCATTTCCTTGGCACAGTTTTTTGTATTTCGATGTTCAGCTACAGCTTACTACGATTGACTAAAGATGACTTAAGATATGTTAAAATAAAGCAGACCTACGAATCGTAAAGTGCTCTGCCGTCGCCGTATCTCCGCCACAATTCTTTTTGATCATGCTAAAAAATTAAAATAAAAACTTTTCATGCTTACAAGCTGCGGATCACAACAGATCAGCCCGATACACCTCGGTAAGACATGATCTTACCATACGACTGCTCATGACTCATCACCATTTGTAAATTTGTAGTGATTCATAGCAAAAATCTTGGAAGGGGGAACTGGGCTTAAGAATGTTTAAATGTGTGAATTTGACTAATTCTCAAAGAAACAGAAAGGATTAGGGCCATAATAAAAATAAGTTTGAGTTCTGACTACTCAGAATTCAGGCTTTAATCAGAAAAAAGAATAAAAAATATTTTTATTGTATGGCCCTAATCCTCTTTCATATAAAGACAACGTCATTTTTTAAATATTTGTTTCTTTAAAAACAAAATGTTAGGTTACATTCAAATAATTCAACTGGTAATAACTTTCTGCTAAATAATTGCTTTAAGCTTCAGGCTTTTGGTTGCCTGGAAACCTAAATGACCATTATAAAAGTGAAAGCTAATACAATTTAGTGACGTTAGCAAGCTAGCTAAGTGTGCTAATACAGACTAAGCAAAGAAAAGTATTCCCATAAATGAGATGAATTTGTAGATTCAAGATTGGAAGAACTTTATTAATCCCAAAGGGAAATTGCTTAAACCATATTATAACCATATTATATCATTTTGCAGTCATGGCATAAAGGTGTTGGCGAACGTTTCGTCTGTTAGCTCAACTATTTGCATCTGTAGCATGTTTATTTACTCTTGATATGAGTAAATAAATATCTGGGTCAGTGGGTGAAGAAGGAGAATTATATGACTGTCTTGTAGTGCACTTTATTCCACATGGTTTCGTGAAGGTTTCCATGCACATGTGTGTTTCTGTTCCTGTCATTCCAGCAAAAAAACACTCTACCATCAGCTAAGGCAGCTGAACCTGCTTGTCCACCAGACTTCCCTATTTTCTAGCAACATTTTTGCATAATATTTTTGAATACACGTGGGACTTTACAGCATAGATTAAACGATTAATTGTTACAAATGTAATGTGTATAGTGCTGAATCCTCGAAGTGGCTCAAATATACAGTGCATTTACAAAGGAATAATGTTTGTAAAGTCCTGTCATGATTTTTTAAAGACATAATAATGCAGAATAATGTGTCTTTATGCTTAGTCAGTTATCTCCCGCTTGCTGCTGAGGAGTGTGTAGAGGCGGGGTATGCGGTTAATTAGTTGAATAGAATTGTTGTGAGTGAGAGTGTGTAACTTTAATTTACACTTGTTTTGCACATGCTTCTTCATGGCAGGAATGTTGGGTGCTGCATGTCCTGCACACTGGCTGATAAAATGCAGACACACTATTATTACAGCGATGACAGTGCTGCTCCGGCATGTGTGCTGCACGAGCAGCGCTGAGCTCGTTTACTTTGCCGTGTTACAGCCTTCGTTTTTCTCTTGCTTTCTCACAATCTTTCTAAAAAAAAATTTTTTTATTTGATTATCCGAAGGGAAATGAGATTATGAAATGTTTTAGAGAAATAGCACGGTTCTTATGTTGAACAAACTAGAAGAAAGTGAGCGCTTACTGAACAAAGCGCTGGCTTTGTTGTCGGCATGTTTTCAGCATGAGCACATCTTAACCATGATGTCTGATTTTGATTTTTCAGACAAAATTATAGAATATTTCTTTTTGTTTGTGAGAGCGGTGAGATTTGAACGCATTATCGGACATGCTCACTGGTGGTAAGAGGCAGATGACAGTCAGAAGTTTTTTCATTAAAATGTCAGAATGTAACCGTTGCTTTGACACCTGGCTGTAAGCCGACAAAGCGAGGACGGTATAGTGTGACGAAAGACTCAAATAACAGCAATAAATACACTTCTGACAGTTGCTTCAAGGGTTATCTTGCAGTTCGTTACACAAGAAATTCTTTAGGGATCCTGTACAGTATAACAATAGCTAGGTGAGTGGTTTATGCAGTTGTAATAGCCAAGCTCTGTACGGAATAGCCACGTTTGATCATTTCACAGTGATTTATGGCATAGCCTTTAAGATGTAGTCATTGTGTCCCTGCTTTACCCTACACCCTAGGTTTGTTAGTGCTCTGGGGTTGTCGTCATGGCGATCGTAATCCTCTCATAGCCACTCCGAGGCTGAGCTGATGACTGCTTACACCACGGTTTGGCTCTGGAGCTTGGCTGTTTGGGAGCAGTGAATAGGGTGTGAGCATTGTCCTCCTGAAGCTGGCCCTTTGATTTAAAAGCCTTTAGGACTTTGGCCAGCCTTCCTTAGTGCCGCCTTTGTGCAAGCCCTCTTGTTTTGTGCATGTGCAAGGTGCCAGACCTTCTTGGGCATTAAGCAGAAATACACATGGATTTCTGTACCTTTAGAGGAAAATCCGCCATGTGCTCATCTTCTTTCACACCCCTAACCATGCTGCTAGATCTAGAGAGAGCAAAGAAAATGAAGAGTTTGGATAGTAGAAGTCCAGCATGTGGATCTGAGTGTACTGTATGTGTGTGTAAGAGAGAGAGAAAGAAAGAGGTGGGGTTAATTCTTTTAGAGAAGATCACAGCCGATCAGGAGTCAAACAGCCTACTGAGCTTGTTGAGAGTCAGTGAACCGTGACAACACAGGTTATAACTTTCACTAAGGCAGCAGCCAGACCCCCGAGGCTTTAAACACAACCCTTACCTTCACCCTACAGGCTTTTCACCTGACATGCAGGTTTCTATTTTATCAAATTGCACGTGATCGCGTGATTCCCGAAATGTCCCGTCCACCCCAGAGTAGATTTCCGATCGATGGAGTCAGGATAGAATGTTTACTGAAGGTGAGTGAATGAATGAACAAACCCAATTGCGTAATTATTTACTAGTTTGTTTCACAAAATTGGAAGGACAAGAAGACATAATCATATCTAAAGTGTATTCTTATCCGATTGTGTTCTTATTCCTGGGATCAGCTTTGGATCCACTGGAATTCTGACCAGGATACTAAAGATGAATGAGTGGCTTTTTCATATTTTTTGTTTTGTTTTGATGAATGAATATCAGACGACCTCGTTCTGTTAGAGTTCTACTTGTATTACAATGAAACTCAACGCAACACTTGTGGAAATAACGCAAATGGTATGAGGTTTGAATATTTTTTCCGATTTCTTATAAAGATTTAAACTTTGCAAAACAAATTTGCTTTAGCATGAAATAATGCATTATTGAATAAAAAAATACCATCTGAGTAAAACTTAAGTTTTACATAAAATACAAAGGAAATTGATATTTTTTTGGTAGCAGACTCAGACTTTTGAACCTGATAGCACTGGACTCCGGATGCTCACTCAGTGCCAGGTCTTGTTAATAGTTGTTTTGAAAATGGGAACTTCTCCGCATTCGGTACAGCGTTTATAACTGTAGCCTGAGATGGGAGATACGTAGTTCGGCGTCTTCTTCAAAGTCACCCACCCATGTATCTGCTCTTGCCTGTGAGTGCCAAGTGTATCGGTGTCAATGACATTAGATCACACTCCCCTCTCTCTCTCTCTTTCTCGCTCTCTCTCTTTCACCCTCTCTCGCTTTCTTTCTCTCTCTCTCCCACTATAGAGGCAGGGGCAGTGTCTGGTTGCACTCATTGTTCACCCAGGTTACTGATAAACAGGCGGCTTGGTTACCAGCCCCCGGTTGATTGGCTCTTTTAAAAAAAAAAAAAAATGCAAAAAGGACGTTGCCAAGGGAATGCAGGAACCTGTGCAAATTTGGAAAAAAGAGAGTCCGGCATATCACAAGGGAGACGGGGGGCATTTTTTACCACCTTTACAAATACACAGGCAGAGGTTTTCCAACCTAGTGAGCTCTGTCTGTTGCTAAGCCCTACTCACGCCATAAACTTTAGCTTCTTCCAACATCATTAGAAATGCCAGAGCTCAGTGATTCTGGTGCACAATTTAACGGGTTTAATAGATATAACATGTACTTTCTATATCCTAATTGGATAATACTAAAGTGGAAAATGGCTTTAATATGGTAGTGCAGGTCTGATATTTCTCATAAGACATCTGCCATGATTTTAACAGTGAACTAGATGAATTGTGAACAACTGAGCGTTTTTTAAAAGTGCTGGTTTAATTACAGTTTTTCATCCACGATTATCCACGGTGAAACTTTTTTCTGTACCATCTCTCCACCTCAGACTTTCTGCCTCAAGCTTTTTATTCAGGAAGAGCAACCAGAACAAACCGCTTCCTTAAAGCCGTCAGGTAAAGTGAAAGGCCGGTAATTAGATGAGAACGGTGTACTAGCTGATTTATCTTACACTTCTGTGTGGTATTGGACACCTAACGCCCACCCATACTTATTAATCACAGACTTGTGTAGTCGTATAATAAATCAAACTACTTCCAGTTCGTCTGTATTTTGGATTTACATTATTCCATCTCTCAGGCATGCAGATGCCCTCCCCGGGATGTAGTACCGGGAACTACTTGGGATCCGGTCTGCCAAAAAGGCGTCATGGTCGTAAAGCCGCAAACACACCTGGAGCTCTCCGGAGAAGAGTTTTTGATGTTTTAATTGAGTTTTGGCTGTCTCTCGACTGATTCCTCACTCCTGTGGAGTGCCATAAACTCCGCATGCCACTACAGTAGCTTGGATCCACTTTGACTCGTTCCCCTTCCATATTTTAATTCCCCACTGAGAAGAGAACAAAGCCATCCACGGTGGGGATTTTGTTGGGAAGAAAAGGGGGCAGATTAAACCCAGAAGAGGCTAGGGTAAGGCAAGCCAGGTGCTTTTTATTGGTCTTCTCCTCTGGATGAATAGGCCTGAGAGTGCAGACCGGCCCATCACACTACGCTGCAGTCTCATGCATCTGTGCACATGTGCTTTCTGTTTTGTTCTAGCCTTTGCTGGGCCAGACAGATGCTTTTATTAGAAAGAGGCCCTCATTAATTAAGCCGAATGGGGGAACGTTAGAGACTTTAAAGCCCTGAGAGAACTCGAGGACAAGGATGGCTTGTGATTTCTATAATGAGAAGAGAGCAAGAGCTCCAAAGAATGTGTGTGTGGAACAGAGATTAAAAGTGTTTTTTTTTTTTTTTTTGATAACCAAATCCACAAGTGGTTGCCTTCTTACTATTTAGTTCTCTAATCATTGCCGCTTAAGTTAATTAATAATTTTTTACGCCATACATAACAATTAGTTCATGTTCGCAGTACTGAGATTAATCTTTTTTTACTCAAAACAGAAAAAAGGGAATTTTGGAGTAAATGTTTAAAACACATGGCTATATATGTATATTGCAAAAATTAAGTGATTTGACAATCCTGTAAGTTAATTTATCAGTGTTTAAGGAAAGATACGTCTCCATTCTGCTGAGCTACAGGACAGGACATCTCCCACTGCAGATTCACGGTTCATGGCTGAGTGGAGGCGAAAATCGTTTCAACCCACCATATGCTGCCCCGACGATTGTGAAAGCAAGGAGGCACAAAGAGCACTACCTTCGCCTCGTCCCGCTGTGTGTGTGTCTTATTAGTGAAATTCCAAAACTGCTCTGAGATCAGGCTGAAAGTATTTCCCCCTGGCAGGCCACTAAATCATGAAGTGCATCTAGCAGTAAACCCTCTTATCACCGTGGCTCTGGAGGGGAGTGTCGCATCAGAGGAATTCCATTCACTTTTAATACCTTTCCTCTCTTTATTCTTGTCTTTCTGGAGGTGGGACCTTCGTGACAGGATGTAAATCATTTCATCTTGCCTGACAGGTCCCGAAATCCCTCGAAGAATAACTGAGACAAATTCTTTTTTTTAGATGAATAATTACGGAAATGCGAGGTATCAGCGCTGAGAAATCCCTTTAATCATCTGAAGTGTGAATTCGGGGTAGTTTTGTTGGCACACGTTTTAGTCCAACCTGTGTGGGAACAACTTCACATTTAAGGCACATAAATTTTTTGCCTAAACTTAGGGCGTGACACAAAGTGACAGAAAGAATCGTTTTGCCGTAGCAGGCGTGTACCACCGTCGGCCATTTCCAAGTGTTAAATAATTCAGAGTATGAAAAGTTCCTTATAATAAGCAGAGTATTAATTACAAGCCACGTTAAAAAAAGTGAGAGCAACCAAACTTTTTTTTTTGCACTGAGTTGCTCTGTGCTCCATTGTCAGTGTGATCTGGTGTGTTAAAAGGCCCAAGTGGGTCGTGACAGTTTTGTGTTAAATCACTCGTCCATAGCTGACCTGCAGCACACGGCTCATCTGCGCTTGTTCTTAACAGTGACGAGAAATAATCAAACGAGAGCTTAAAAGCCAGTGAGTGGCACTCAACTCAACAAGTGCGCATTATTCTGTGACTTATTTTCACATCTTGTTCATCTCACAGCACGCACACGCACGCAAACACTCACACACACACACGGCACTCCTGACACCTGCTTCTCACTAGTTTCCACTCCCTCAACTGCAAGCTCGAACAAAGGCACATGTTCATATTGTGGGAAGGAGAGCCAGCAGCCTGTCAGTGAGTGAAGAGAGGCCTGCAGACAGACACGCTGACACACTCCAACTCCTGGCAGCTGCTTTCAGTCGCACTCATTTTCACTAACAGGTGGTGGATTTTTCGTTTTTTTTTGTCGCAGAATCATCCCGAGGCTGAGTTAAGGACAGTAATGAGGCCCACAGCCCAGTTCTGTTACGAGAGAAAGACATACAGGGAATAAATTACAGTAGAGTGTCAGAGATGGTGCTGCAGTCATTGCAGACTGACATGGGCTCAAAACAGATGTTGGCTATGTGGGAGGTCTTCTCGGTATCTGTCTGCAGTCCTCTGAGCATCTGAGTATCTTTTTCTAGAATTGAGTCATTGTTTTTTAAAATTATTACAATAAGAGCTTATGCATGGTTGTGAAGTTTTCTAAGGATTAGGGAAAAGAACTGCATATGTAGTCTTAAGCTGTTGTACTCAATTTGCCTCTAGGTCAGACATGTTGTGTGTTCTGACACGCTTTTCTGGCATATGACATATTAAATAATCCTCTTTTCTCAACAAGCTGCTTCCTTCAACGAATTTTTTGCACCATTCTGTGTAAAGTCTAGACTTTTGGCTTAGAAATCACACAAGCTCAGTTCCTGAACCTCTCAAATCTATCTCAGACTGAAGTCTATCGTCACTGTCTATGAGATCACATTCTTCATTATCTGATGCTTGATATAAACATAAACACTTACCATAGTATTATATTGGAATATCTTTTTTAACCCCAGAAATTTGTTGGTTGTCGCTACACTGTCCCCTACTACTCCTGTTGTTTTTAGTACTGTTTTATGCTTATTTGTGCACTTTATATGGTCTTGCGTTTAAACTTTTAAGTTATTTATGTGTTGTCTTGTGTAGTTCCGTGTTGTTTTAAAAGTGCAGGCACTTGGTAGGCTGTTTGCATTTCTCACAAATAAGTGGGTGTACAGGTGTTCCTAATAAAGTGACCAGTAAGATAGACTGTGGCGCACTGATGTATTTTTATAGTAGAACACCTAAACATTTGATATTTAAGCACAGAAACAATGTAATTGTGTAATTTAATAAGTTTTTATGACATTTTTTAAGTCAAACTTTTGATTGTGCAGAAGAGTAGATGAGAGCATAAACTCTTTTTATTTCTTTATATTAATCCCCTGCTACACTAATGCACTTCTGAGGGTTTTACTAGTGCTTGGATAGAAAGTTTTCTCAGTACGCTCGAGCTTGATCGGACTGCCTGACTCATGTCTGAAACGCTGGCCTCCCAGGAACTCCTTTAATAACCTAAACATGTGGAAATGGCTTGGATCGAGGTCAGGACCTGTACTGTGCAAGTGGTGCTGGTGAATGATTGTATGGTTAATAAATACACATCAGAGTTACGCTTTGCCGCATTTTAACAGGTTTATTCTTTTTTTAAAAGCGTTCTTCAGTTTTGAAAAGCTCGTCTGACTGTATTTTAACGTTACTCGTAGGCTTTCAGGTGAGTGTAAGCAGCACTGGTGTTTATCAGTGTTAGTCACTTTGTTTATCTCTGATTCACAGATTGCCAGTTTTTATCGCTGTCTGATGGAAGCAGATTTTTTTTATTTACCCTGCGGAGGCAGCTTTTTATTCCAGCCATGGCAGTTTACATATTTCCTGTATTGTTTGGATTTGCTTGAGTACACATACATGCCTTGTTTTGTCCATGCTCGTGATATCTCTTAGAATTATCGCTGCATGCTTTTGTCCTGTGTCACTTTATATTTTTTGTCCTTTCATATGAATATAAAGGTAACTCTGAATAAATATAAATTGCAAAGCATGTCGTATGACAGAGCACTTTGGAGACAAAGGCAAGTCAACGCTGCCTGGTACTCGAGAGTATTTAGACAATGTTTCAAGTGTTAATGAGTCAGTGAGTCAGTGTCTTTGTGGGAGCCTGGGAACTGCATTTCAGCGGTAAAAGTAGTTGGGAGGTCGTGCTTATTGGCCCGTCTTTCCTCCTCTCTACAGTCCTTTCTGCATCATGGTGGCTGTTGGAACCAGGCCAAAGTCCAGCCAACAAGAGATTATGTGGGTCATTTGTCAGCCCCGTTGCCTTGGTTACTGCTCTTTCGTAGAGGAGGGACGCCGGAATGAGTGTCCCGTGCTCTCATCTTGCATCGAGTTTGGACTTTTTCAGCTTTTTGAAAGACTTTTTCTGGGCCATGTTAGCGACACCTGGATGAATTGACCTCTGACACGGCGATGCAGGAAGTGGAGAGCTGAAACACGATTATCGCTCTCGGGCGCAGGCTTCATGTTACCCTGTGCTAAGTGAATTTCTGCCATCAGATTTCATTAATGTTGTCTCAATTCGACTGGTTACACATCGACTTGTGTAGATGAGCCTGGAAGTTGTGGACCTCTCTGTGTGACGGCGTACCAACGTGATAAGGAATCAGTTGTAGCCAATTTAATGCACAATGAACATAATCCTAATTTCCCACAACATTAGCTCAATGACACAATAAAGCAAGATCGGCGACTCTATCTTGGGTGAGCATCTGCTGTCTCGTGGAGCAGCTCAGTAAGCACA
Source organism: Clarias platycephalus (assembly GCA_030068275.1). Classification (NCBI taxonomy): domain Eukaryota; kingdom Metazoa; phylum Chordata; class Actinopteri; order Siluriformes; family Clariidae; genus Clarias; species Clarias platycephalus. The sequence goes on along the minus strand of JAQQZT010000004.1, from coordinate 14,163,160 downwards.
GTTGTCTAATAGATAGCAGACAATAGCAGACAGAGAGAGAGAGAGGTGGAGTAACTACAATCTGCCTAGAAGAATTCAAACTCTTAGTGCTTTTAACTAGACCCATTAGGCTTAGCCTGCTTTTTTTTTTAACAGTGACTCTTTTATTCTCTCAGCCTGCTAAAGAAAAAAGCTAGCCTTTAGAGTAATGGTCCACTCATGCTCCTGGCTGAAGGTGAACTGGGGATTATTTGAGGAAGATCAGCAACTTTTTTTTATTTTTATTTGGAAATACATAATGTTGCTAGATTGAAATCAGTGTCTGTAGTGCAAATATTGAATAAAGGTAAATAAAGTGAAACATGCATACATACTGTAGTATCGTCTCAAAAATGAAAAACACACCTTTACCTTTCTCTCACTGCTAACCTTGCCTTCAAATGTCTCATTTATAACTGTGTAACATGTAGTTTTCTTCTGGATTTCCTCATAATACATTCTTTCAAATTAGGACCCTAATGATGACTATTTTGATATTGTTGAATAATTTATCAATTGTTAAGACAAATAATCGACTATCAGCTATTAGATTTTTAATTTAGTTCCAGGTTGTTCCAGGAATGTGATTACTAACAATATAGACATGAAAGCAGAATACCACTTAAAAGACACTCTTTTAATAAGTTATCATGCAGATATGAAAGATGAAAAAAAATCCAGTATCTATTTGTTTCTGTCAAAATCTAAATCCAAGATTAAGAAAAGAAACAGGAATAAAATGTAAAAAGTTTAAAGATAGCAGATGGCAATTATAGCATTTATAATGAAAATATGAAGAAAATATATTGTGTAACTTTACAAATGTTGTTCTTAAGTTAAGAGTAAAGTGCTTCACATGGTAATGATTTTTGTTGCCATCATGTGATTTTTCACTCTAGTATGTCACAGCATTTCAAGTGAGCATGGAAAAATACACAAGATGACGTCACTAACTCATCGACAGTTAAATGCGTTAGCAACTAATTTGGTCATTGAATTTCGTTGACTGAATCAATTATTCACATTACCCCTATTTTAGATGTTGTATTCAGTTTGAGACAGAATAATTCGGTTCAGTTCAGTTTTATTTGTATAGCGCTTTTAACGATGGTCATTGTCGCATAGCGGCTTAACAGAACCAATAGAAAATGTTGGAATGTGTATGAAATGAATGAGTTAATCAAAATGATCAGATTGAGCCTGACTAAGGACTTTATGATCTCATGTCAGTGATCAATGGAAATGAACATGTGCCATCACATGTTGTGGTAGATAGTTACACCATATTAGGTGTCATATGTGTAATTGCCTCAAGTACCTCATACTTTATTCTAAGACACAACTAAAATGATAGACGTATTGTACAGAATAATGCTGATGTAAAGTACACCTTTTGCAGATGTTTCTGGACATCTGTCTAGCTTTTTTGCTGTTCTTTAAATGCTGGCGTGCCTGGTAATTCTGCTATTCCAAGCCATGATTATTGGATTAGATGAGGAAGAGGCTTTACTATGTGATGCCCAGCTGTGTAACAAGAAAACATTGCGATTCTTGTTGTACCAATAAAGTGCACAAGTTTCCTAACTTGTTACACACATTTTTCTCCCTTTCTTTCCGTCTCATTCCCTTGTCCTCTGTGTTAGGTGGACTCAGGTTTTATTATGTGGTCAGTAATACCTGTTTGATTGAGGATGAGAACTTTCTCTACCTTTGTTGCTCACCCTGAATTGTGGATTGTGAACATGATGGACAGAGAGAGAATGATCAAGAATTGGAAGTGTAAAAGAAAGCACCATGGATATGAGTAGGGAAAACTAGCCCTGTCTCCCATCTGTGCTGCTTTTGGAGCTAGGGGAGGTGTTGATGATGTCAGTGAGGTGTAATCTCATTTTGCCCATTTATTAAGAGCATGGGCCCATCTGGCACACTCCAGCTCATCTGATGTTACCTCACGGTGTAAAGATGGCTTGAAATGTGAGCATGTCCAACATCTCCAACTTGTTTTGTTGAGCGCCACATGTTGTCATAAATATACAGTCAAAACCTCATTTTCATTCCACGTATCTTTTCACTTATTTTAGCAAATCGGGTCATCCTTTTTTGCAAGGTTGGTTTATATGTGTCTGCAGGTGTCCCTGCATTCCTGATGCTGTTGAGGTTAATAATTAAAGGACTTCGTGTTTTTGTTTCAGAGACCAAAGATCTCATAAGACAATGTGTGAGGTGCATCTTAACAGCGAGCTCCTCTTTATGTTCTCTTCTCGATAGTTGTTCTATCTCTGATGTTCTCGATAGTATCATCTGGTTTAATTAGTAAAACAGTGAGAGAAACTTTGTTTTGTATTATAATTTGCCAAAACATGGCCAACAGTACATTTGTTCGCTCTGACTTAGTAAGAAATCGAGGCTGACCTTAAATATGCAAAGCATTAAGAGTATTGTTTATATAGTTGGCTATCAGATATCTGTGTATATCTTATTCTGTAATGACAGTGAAGTAATGCAACTTCTGTGTAAGTGTTAATCTTTTCGGATTTGTTATTAGTATCTATGAGTTTGTTAACAGTTTGGAATTTGAATCTGTGTGTGCATGAGAGAGAGCGAGAGAGAGGGAGAGAGAGTTTCCTTTAGACCCACCTGAAGTAAAGGTCTGTTGGTAGAGCGAGGGCGGGGCGAGTACATACATGTCTGTAATCCTATTGGCTGAGAGGAGGGGCTCTAACCCAGTGTTATGATTCAAATGTTTGAATGTGATGTGAAGCACAGCCAGGGATTGGCCAGTTTGTCTTTGCACCTGACCCTCCCTCTCATTGTCTCCTCTACGCTCTTCCCATCTAGAACAGTAATTTATCATGGACTCACATAATATCTTGTTTTGATTCCCTGTGCTTAGGTGGTGTTGTGTGATGACACGACAAGAGCGCATTTGTCACAAACTGAAGAAAACACCTGCAGGGTTTTTTGCAAGTTTGGATAGGTTCTTATGATCTCTAACCTAATTTAATGGGAAGGGTTCCTGAACATTCAAGTTAGTGAACATTTTTTTGAGCTTTGATGTTTTTTTTTTTGTTCCAAGTATTTAATGGCTTAAATTTGCATGATTTAAAACTTTAATCAGCACTTCTTTTCCTTTGCAAGTTTTTTTTTCTACACTGCCTGGCCAAAAAGAGTTGCTGTTTCAGAAAGGCCTGCATCGAGAAAAGAGAAGGGGATTGAAAATAACTAGAATTGGATTAAGAATCCTCCAATGCTTAGTGAAAGAAAATTTTTTTAGATCATGACAACACTTGTTGAAAAGTGAAGTAAAATTGGCAGTATGAATCACAGCTATGTCTAATAGTGAAAGTAAGAGTGTTCTTACGTGCACAATGTGCATTCACACAATAGGGGCAATTTAAGAACGTTAATTAGCTTCATCTGCATGCCTTTGGAGGAAACCAGAGTAGATGGAGGGAACCCACCAAACATATGGAGAACATGCAAATTACATGCACACAGACTCTGAGGTGGGAATCCATCCTGGACCGTGGAGGTGCAAGGCAACAGTGCAAAGCAAATCAAATTAAAATTGTATTTGTCACACATACAGTCATACACAGTACCGATATGCAGTGAAATGCTTAAGCAGGAGAAATAAATGTTAATCTTTGCTGTTTGTGGTTGTAGAATGGAAAAGGCACATCTTAAAGACCTGATCATTTCTAAAAAATGCATTAACTTGTTTTTAGGATGGTGTGCATGTGTAGAAGAAGCCTGTGTCATTCCCTCTGATAGCTGGGACAACATTGTGGTCTTTAATGCCTATTAGTCTGGTACTGTGATAGAGTAAAGCAAATACAGACAATGTGAAGCGTATCGCTGACTCAACAGCCTGCAGGGCCTTATCAGCCCTGTGCAGACACATGCTAAACATCACAATCTGACACACAGATACAAGCTGACTGGCTCATACACCTGTGTGTGTGTTGTAAAGAGATATATCATTATAAAAGATTATTGCTTAATAGTTTATTGTACTAGCATTTGTTTACTGTAAGTTAATTTGTCTATAATACTGTGATTCATCTTATAATTATATGGCTTTGTTATCATATCAGTTTTATTATAGTATCATACTGTATATTAAGTTTTATGATAATGGTTTTATGATTTTGTGGTTGTGATAGGAAGTGGAATAAACCTCAGCGCCGTAGCGAAAGGTTTGTCGTGGCGTTTGTTGCTTTCCCGCGCTGTTGAAGTCATCTGCTGTACCGCCGCCGAGTATCATGTTAGTGATTCATAGCTCTACAGGGGTCTTGATGTGACATCCTTAGCATTGCCCTACTGTTCACCCCTGCAGAATTGCCACTGCTGAGCTAAATCCAGCAGGTGAAAGGGTAAATATAGACTCTGGACAAACAGAGACATATGCCCAGGGAATACCTTAGGCATTTTTTTTTGACACACGATGTGTGGATCAGTTTTGATAAGTCAGTAAATCCAGGTATTAAGTGAAGAATGAAACGTTATAGAAAATAAAAAAGTTTTAACAATTTCCTTATAGCAGCACATTTTATTATTATTTAAACTGCAGGAAATAATGTATGCCAATAATGTAGTTTTAACAATTGTGTTATATCAGCTATAAACAAAAATCTGTTTCTCACTGACTGGTGAAGTTAATAAGATGAAAATGAAGCCTGTTCTTAAGAAGTTGGTTGAATTAGACAGTTAAAAAGTGCTGCTAATGGGGACTCTGTTGTGTATATATACATCAGATACGATTTGAAGCACAGTTTAATCTGTTTATTATTAATAATCATAAGAGATGGTGAAAAAATCTTTTCAGTTACATATCGCAGTTCTTTCATTTTCATTAAAATACGTTTGCATTCAAAGTAACAAAATCTTACAGTTAATCCTAAACAGAGTGAACTCTAAACTTATCCACACACTGGTGGGCAGCACAGCATCCTGTCTGGTAGAATCAAATGATCTGGAAAAAAGTTTATAATTGTAACAAAAACTGGAAAAAGAAAATGAACATCAGATCGGGATATTTATAAAATTGCGTTCCCACCGTAAGTGGATCAGGCATGACTAATGTTTCTGAATAAGCACATTTATATTCGAGAATTCAGTGACATTGCGGTATAAACAAATTTACAATTAAAAATGTATGTTGGCTAAAAATGTAATTAATGATGAAATTATGATTAATTCAGTTGTTGATCTTGTTTAACAAAACGTTTACTATTGCGTTTGTACCATATATAAACAAAAAATAGACTTTTGTTAGAGTCTACACTAAAAGTCGATCAGAGTGATGAATGTTTTGGACTCTTGTTTAGTTTAACTAAAAGCAGGTACAATAGAACAAACAAGAAAAAAAAAACTTGCGTATTGTTTTGACTGCAGAAGCAGGCTTGTTGAATAAGCTAAGTGCTGTCAGCTTAATGTTCATACGTTTAAAGACTCACTTGGCCTTTGTAACCGAGGAGTTTAAAATCTCAAGAGTGTGTTTTTGTTCAGGATCCGGCTTGCGGAAACAGCAGTGAGGTAGGTGTGTATTTGTGTGTGGTATATCAGCAAGCTCATGTGTAGCAGCATGTGAAATAACAAGACTATAACTGTACACTGAGGCAGGTGGGGAGCGCATCAGTCCTAGGGTGGGACAGAAGGGACCCTGTCCCAGCCCTGCTTTAGCCATCATCTCAGGTCTTAACGCTCACACCTGCTGTTGTCTTTCACTCGGTGAAGGAGCAGGAGAAGTGGACAGAATTTGACCATGGTCGATGCCACACAGGTATTAAATCAGGAGACATACCGTACAAAACCAGATTAAGCAGCCGTCTTTTTACTGGACCTCACAGCTCTGTCTCACTGTCTCTTCCTCATGCTTTATTGCTGCAAGTGTGATTTAACTCTGAAACCCGATCCCGCTGTATGCTGAGGACCGCCGTGTTTATTCAGGGGTATTAATTAGATACACCACCTGTCCCCCTAGTTGTTTTCAGTGATCAGTGATCTAAGACCTTCATTTAAGTGCGGGGAATATTTGCCGCCACTCAAGGCTATGGTTTGGCACATGAGGAAATATGAGTCGATACATTTTGGTTGGTGGAACCCCAAATTAAACTTGCTATGAGTTCCTACGTGTACAGGTTAACCAGGAAAGCAGAGCAGAAATTAAACAAGAGTAAACATTAACAAATGAAGAAATAGGAATCATTTACATGTAAAGTGGGGCTATTCGATGCACGGTTACACTTTTGTAAAAATTGACTTCTGATGGTCTAGCTCCCTTCGTTTTAGCCATTTCAGTTTTATTCTCAAAGGCAAGAGTGCTTTATCATGTCTTCCTGTATTTATTTCTATATTCTGATATTATGAGGTGAAGTGATACCTTAGAGGTCATCCTGTGTAAATATCCCTGTATTCAGGCCACAGTTACCAAATCAAATTTAAATTCACATACACAACCACACACAGTCTGATATGCAGGGAAATGATTATACGTAATACGTTTGTCCCTGACCTAAAAAGAAAGAGTACAATTAAATATACAGAATTTTTCAATAAAATTTATATAAGAATAAGATGTATATTAATAAAAAAAATCAGCCTAAATTTTATATATTTAAAGTTACTAGAATAAAATAGAATTAAACTTGAACGGTATAAATTATGCAGGATTTATGGACTATCCAGGTAGAAATGATAAACTCTCAGGGATAAACCTCCTCTGAGGTATAAAGGAATATTTGAGGAAACTGTCTGTGATTGCTTGCATTTTGAATTGTTTTGACCTTCATGACCTAGAATGGTTAAAGAGGATTTTCATGACAAACATTTTTTCAAAAGATCTAATAGTACGATCATAATTCAATCTTACAGTTCTGACTTTGCCACTCATCAGACCGTCTTGGTCCACTATTTGATGCCAAACTGATCTCAAGCTGTTTTCGAATCAGACCGTATCCTTGGACTTATTCAGCACTCGGAGTGCCTAAACATTCACAGAGGGAAGCGTACAGCATGTTACTAAGCTTCCTTTCAGCTCTGAATAACTAAATCATTTCTCTTGCAGATGGTCTCCACCAAGTAACAGCACTGTGCACCCTCCGGGTGACCATCATCACGGACGACATGCTGACCAACAGCATCACGGTGCGCTTGGAGAACATGTCCCAGGAACGCTTCCTGTCCCCTCTGCTGAGCCTGTTCACAGAGGGTGTGGCCGCTGTCCTGTCAACCAGCCGTGACGGTGTCTTCATCTTTAACGTGCAGAATGACAGCGATGTCAGTGGCAGCATCCTTAACGTCACCTTCTCAGCCCTGCTTCCTGGTGGCGCCCCCGGCCGCTACTTCCCCTCAGAGGAGCTTCAGGAGCAGATCTACTTGAACCGCACACTGCTGCGCCGCATCTCTAGCCAAAGCGTGCTGCCCTTCGATGACAACATCTGCCTGCGTGAACCCTGTGAGAACTACATGAAGTGCGTGTCTGTGTTGAAGTTTGACAGCTCACCACCGTTCATCGCCTCCGACACCATGCTGTTTCGACCCATCCACCCCATCAACGGGCTGCGGTGTCGCTGCCCGGCCGGTTTCACAGGCGACTACTGCGAGACCGAGATCGACCTGTGCTACTCAGGACCATGTCGCAACAACGGCCGCTGCAGGAGTCGAGAAGGTGGCTATACGTGCGAGTGTCTGGAGGACTTCACTGGTGAGTAATATGGTGTCACGTCTGAAACTCGGCGACTTTAAACTTATGTATCGTTGACGATTGGTGGCAGGTAACATGCTGAGTTATTTTACATTTTGTTTTAGTTTTTAGCTATCACCAATGTCAGAGCACTGACATTTGGGGTGGTAGACTGAAGCCAGTGCATGTTTCCAGACATGAGCGCGAATAGCCTTGCTCCATGTATCTTCTTCACTGTCAGAAACATACAGGTTTGATTGAGTATACAAGACGGGACATAAACTAAGAAGGAAAGTAAAACTGATTTATCAGCGGCTGAGAACAAGTTGAGACATCTATCAAGCAGAATGCGTCCATCTGAGATGCATCTCGTATTTCACAGTTTTGCTTTGGTTGCTATGGTGATGTAAACAATCCTGAAATGTCGAATCAGCAGCTCATGACAGTAAGAATTACTAGCCGTGAATCCACAACCTGAGGTGGAGTTTGTTATAGTACGAATAGGGAAAAAGGACAGTGATGCATGTCAATAATGCATTCCTGTCATTAAACTATAGTGAATCACATTGTAATCATTTCTAAAGCCTTCATCAGACTTGATGCTAACAACCATTAGCGGTGATCAGATCACAATATGAATGATGGTATCATTTTATCAGTAGCACGGTTGCCATGTCTGCATAAAGTAACCCGATGTCAGTGAGACCCAGATGCACTAGACAATAGCAAATATAAAACTCAGGCAAGTGTTTAATTGTTTAATTAAATTGTCAGGCACTCAGATTGATCAATAAAAGCAAGTACCTATGGATAATGTAGGAATCATTAAATTGTTCTTTGGAAATCTTGAAAATCACCTTGCAAAGTTTGTTTTCCATATTTGCCAAACTCCACGCTCTACCAAAGCCAGTAAGAAAATAAGGGCATCTCTTGTGAGTGTGTGGCCTCTTTTTCTTTCGTCCCGAAGTGAAATCTTCCCCTTCACTTCCTGTTCAGAGTCAATTACCATCTACAATCATCTCCTCCTGCCAATTGTAATTGCATTCTGTGCTTTGAAGGTCACGGTTCAATTCCAGGTAGTCTGTGGTCATTAAAGCAACGATGACAGCCCAGTCCCAAAATGTCTACCTCTCGCTCTCGTTCTCACATTAGACTGAAATGGATCCATGTAATTTCCACACAGAAAGGGATTATAGTGAGGAAAGCTGGGGTCATTACCAGCGCAGCGACGGCCATCCTGTCCCCTTCACTGGCACATACCTGGCTGTGTCCAGATCTTGTCAGGATAATAGTTGACACATAACACTGGGAGGTTGAAAGTCCATCTAGGAAGCTTTAAGAACCGGAGCCAGTGAGGATAGCTCTGTCGGCTTTGATTTTTTTCAGCCTTGGGAGTCTTAAGGTCGTTAGTGAAACTTTGATTCCTTTTACTCTTGTTTGCATACAGGTTATAAATAATGATGAGTCTATGCCATGCACCATTTCAGCAATTGTTTGGAAAATGTTTTTCTGGTGCAAATCTCATTTAGGAGCCCTTAGAAGGTATCATCATATGCATCCTTCTTGATCTAGGCAATCCTATAATTCTGCTCAAGAATCAAGAGTTCCATAAAGGTTATATCAAATGTAAAGCAACATACGGCCTGCTAAGTTTGCCTTTGGGTTAAAATAAGTCTCCCGAGGCAGCAGCCTTCAGGACTGAACGCTGCACAAGTGTTTTTTTTGTTTGTTTTCTTCATTAGTTGTTCCATGTTACTGATTTTTCTGTAACCGATTGCTTTTCCTCTCACCCAGGCGAGCACTGTGAAGTGAACGCACGCTCGGGTCACTGCGTCCCAGGCGTATGTAAGAATGGAGGGACGTGCCAGAACCTGCTGGTGGGTGGCTTCATCTGCCAGTGTCCATCAGGCGAGTACGAGAAACCCTACTGCGAAATGACCACGCGCAGTTTCCCAGGACAGTCCTTTATCACCTTCCGGGGCCTGCGGCAGAGGTTCCACTTCACCGTCTCCTTTATGTAAGTGTTTCTAAAAGCGTTTTGCCGCTCCTTAAGTTAACTATGCGGTCCTGCCCATGTTTTTAAACTGTTTGCACACTGACTTGCCTGCTTCTTGCCTTGCAGCTTGCTAAATTATAATTAATGGACGAGCGAGGTTGCACAAACAGAAGAAAACAAACAGCGGCTTTTGTCTGCTTCTAGAACGTGTAGAGACATATATGCGTTGTCGTCGCTCAAACAGTCATGCAGTAAGCTGTATATTGCAAAGTGTATTTAAGTAAAATTAATCGACTGTTCTGATTGTTTAAAGAGAAATGAGGGGTTTACAGTAAGTATTAAAAGATGAGAGTAGTGGCAATAGTGAATAGAGAATGGTGACACGGAGACTAGGACAAATTTTAAATATTCTTCTCATTTAGAGGAGTTCTCATCATGCAAGACTGTGTGGAGATTATTATATATTACGAGTTATCTTAAGTGGTAGTAAGTTATCTTAAGGGCTTGAGACCGGCACTGCATCCAGTGACCGAGTTTCGGACGTATGAGAGACAAATAAACTCTTGGCAGTCCTTCTCTTGTAAAGTTTCAGCAGCTGGAGTTTCAGCCTTCTGTGCTATGTGAAAATTTTTGATACAGATGTTAAGGAAAGGGTGGCACAGTGGCGTAGTGGTTAGCACTGTGGGTCTGTTTGCATGTTCTCCCCATGCTTGGCGGGTTTCCTCGCACAGTTCAAAGACATAACTGGTATTCCGAAATTGCCCATAGTGTACAGTATGTGCATGTGTGTGTGTGTGTGTGTGTGTGTGTGTGTGTGTGTGTGTGTGTGTGTGTGTGTGTGTGTG
>JAQQZT010000004.1:14103768-14152514 GCA_030068275.1 Clarias platycephalus | reverse complement strand
GTTGTTTTAGTCAAGATCTTTATAATTATTCTACCATCATCACTCAGCGAAGTTTGGCCCATAATCTGTTAACTACTAATACCCCTAATCTTACCTATGCGGGTATATCGGGGGCGGGGCTTGGAGGACGACTTTCACACACACACACGGACTGGGAATGACTGCTTTCTGGCTCACGGATTATAGAAATTGTCTGAATAACGGATTACATTTTTGAAAATATAACTGAGGACTTAAATGGTTCGTTACATCAAAAAAGTAATCAAAGTACTCTAACGCTTTGTAACGCGTTTCACCTAACACTGCTAACGTCTACCACCGGGTCCATGATATTTTTAAATTATTATGATTTTGATAAAATAATGTTGAGATAATGTTGAATGTATGCAAATGCTTTGATGTCATTTCATCAAAGTAAATCTAATAATTAGAAAACGTCAACATTGCCTCAATATCTGTAACATTGCCAGGACTCACCACAACGTTTAGTCAGCTAAATTCCTGCAGGGGATGTGGGTGTTTAAGGTTCATATTGTGGTTCAAAATTTGTAACAATATGGTGGCAGAATGCCCCAGACACACCTATTTTCTGACAGCCAGGCGAACCTGGTTGATTAAGTACTAGTGTTATGTAGCAATACTTTTAGTAAAGTTTCATGCTGACAATTAGCTTTTTTTTTTTTTAAAGTCAAGAGGATGTGGCTCTTACAGCAGAGTGACAGAATTTAATTAGTCTGTTTATGTAAATGTTCCTCGAGTCAGAGGTTGACATGCTGTACGTAATAAACGTCACGGAAGGGCCATTAGTGAAATCCGTGGGCTCTCGTTCACTGTATAATAACAGGATGGGGTCCGTGTTGAGAGAGCATTATCAGTGTTTTGCTTGGTTGCCTGGGTCTTCCTTTTCCCAGCTGCTCCCTGACTCGTCTGCCCTCTCCACACCCATGGCAGAGAAACCGCTTCCTGTCTCAAGAGCACCAGTCTTACACTCACCCCTTTTCTCCAAATCGCTTCTCCTTTCCTTTGTTTCTCTTATCACTCTGGCTTAAACACGATTTACACTTTCCCTCATTGTTTTTTTTTTTTTTGGTGAAGGTTAAATCAACTCACCTGAGATTGTTTGCTGTCCAGTAGCACATTTTTCTCACATTTATGTAGTGTTTGGTTTATTTATATACTGTATATTAACAGGATTCTAGAGGAGAAACACAAACGCAGATTGTTCTGTTGTATAGTTTCAATTCTTCCTTAATTTCATTTCTCAGGTTTGCTACACGAGAGAGAAACGCCCTGCTTCTTTACAACGGCCGCTTTAACGAGAAGCACGACTTCATCGCCGTGGAGATCATCGAGGAGCAGATCCAGCTCACCTTCTCAGCAGGTGGCTTAATGAATAAAACTGTTTTAGCTCCCAAATAATGTAACATCACTGATTGACCGGCTTACTGCCACATGAGTGTACTGTGTGGTTAATGTCTAAACTATCAGGGTTAACGATTAGCAGTGTAATGTGAAATCTGTAACGGTGTCTCTCTGTTAATGGGAGAACCGGTTGCAGTAAAACTAGGTTTACTGTATGCTCTGGATAAATGAGGCTGCTTTAAATTTCCTATAGAAAGACCATGTAATATTTGATGGAGAGAAAGGTTCTGCACATTGTTCAATGTAAAGCATTCCAGGAAGCGCTCTAGTCTGTTGTTTCCCACCGAAATCTAATTTAAATCCAAGTATTTACTGAACTTTAAATGAAAAACAATAACGACTCGTTGGAGTTGTAGTTTTGCGTGTTTTAGGTTGACAAGTTATTTAGTACCTAGCTCAGGTTTAGCCTGGCGGCGTGTTCTGTTCACGTGACCTCTGAATGAATGACAAAGTACAACTTGTGTGGTCATGTGGTCACTACAAATGTTTATAATTGAAGACAAAACTATCAGTCTGTATTAAAATGAAGTGTGTAGGAAAGTTTGTAGGTGGATTCAGTGAGTTACTAGAATCTCGGGGATTGAGTTTTTACAGGGTCAAACATGTCCATCCTGAAGACGCTCCCATTTCTGTTATTTACACAGGGATCACTTTAATTAATAGACGTCTCTGGAAATATAATCCCATCGGAATGAATACGCATATTTGCACACACACATGAACTCAAATGCACTAATGCTACACAAATGAATGGCATACAATTTTAAATTGCAATATAGAGCAGGGTAACAATCTAATTACAAAATACTGCAATATATTCGAGGTAATATACACATAGTCAGGGAATGATGTAGAGTTTGTTAATAACTTACCTATTTGTTTATTTTCAAAAGTAACATATGAGGTGATAAATAAATCAGATCGGCTTAAGCATTCAATTAGAAATATAATTCAAATAATTTGTGCCATTATTTGCTGTTGGCCTAGATCAGTGCTTTCCAAACATGTTTAGGTCAGACTTCTCCCCCTTCTACATCCTGACCTAGTTGAAGCACATCTGCCACATCCATAACCCAAATAAAATGCATTGTCAGCTGCATTATGTCATCCAGTTTAACTTTTAGTCATCCAATAAAGTATATTTGGAACAGCCATGATAGTACTGAGAAGATCAGCAATATAATAAAACAGATATTAAATAGACATTCGAATGCACATGTTAAAACAATGTTCACAGTTTTTGAAATATATTATTATTAAAAGCAGGAAAAATATGTAAATATTTATGGTAGTATTAGAATACTGGCATTGTTTTTAATTATGCACAACTATTTATGTTCATAAGAGCACACAAAGACTAACAAACTCAATTAGGAGAGATCATAATACATGTGAAACAGTATTATGCACTGTATTATAAACATTTCAAACAATCACGCACGGGAGATAAGACGAGGAACATGACGAGGAAACACGGGACAGGCAGAAACAGAAGATTTGAAATTGTGTGATTTACCAGTCACTGGTCCTGAGGGCGAAATCCCCAGCCAGTGTGTGTGTATGTGTGTGTGTATGAGAGAGAGAGAAAGAGAGAGAGAGAGAGAATATGTAGATGCAGGCTACAAGTATATTAATAATATTATTAATGGAGAGCCTCAAAGACAACACATACACACGTTAACGCAAGTTGAATGATGTTGGATGCAAATGTAGTTAAAATGCTATTTAATCATTAGACTAAAGTACATTGAAATTTTATAATATATTTAAATACATGCAAGAAAAAAACATTTTTTTCTTTTATTATTCTTTTGCTATTTCAATGTTTTGTACCACACTTCAATTACGATAGATGTGAAAATAATTACATGATCTTTGATCAGATCGTCAAACAGCCCTATTTCTCTCGCGTACATATACTTAAAAAAAACTCTGAGCTTACAGGTACAGTTTAAAACTCATGTAGGTAGGCAAGGATGTATGCCGTTTCACTGTCGCCCTTTAAGGAAGCGTTCGTCTTCCTCCAGACCGAAAAAAAAAAAAGTCTGTTTGGTTTTAACCATTTCATTGATTTATTCCTGTAAGGCTCCACCTTCAGGAAGAGGTCCAGTAAGTTTAAAGGTAGTTTAAGGGTTAAATATTAAATAGGCTTTTTGTTCCACAGTGTAATTAGTGTTCACATTAAAATTGGCTAAATTAAAATGAAGTAGCTTTTTCAAGCAACCCCAAAGCACAAATCTCATGTATGACAAGATGAGGAACTTGTTGAGAAACTTGGCCACAATGCGTGGTTACTGTTTACTGACTCTTTGTGAATGCCTGCCAGTGAGCTCCTGCCTTTAGCAAATATACCGCTAAATCCAGTGTAAATCTCAGTCAGTGGTGTTCCATCAGCAACTCAATGAAGCCCATTGATAGGAAAGAAATCCCTGCCACTTGGAGGTGTGATGGATAGCGTCTCGCTTTGTGTTCCTGCCATTACACGACTCCAGGCTTCATCTTATCATGAAGTTAACAAAAAGAAAGCAATTTCTGTGACATGCCAAGGCATCTTTTTGAACCATCATTTATTTGCAATTGCTCTGTTTGTACCTATTGTACACTAATTAAGCTTTTGTGTGACTCAGCTTAAGACATCATGTTCTTTTTTTAATTTTTAATTTTCTTTCTGCCTCTCATGCAGTTCTCTTATTCATCAATTTTTCCTCAGGAGAGTCGAAGACTACCGTGGCACCTTTTGTACCAGGTGGTGTTAGCGATGGCCAGTGGCACTCTGTTCAACTCCACTATTACAACAAGGTAAGAGGCTGCTCTCGATCCTGTACCCTCTGCTCATGTAAAGCTCGTCGTCTTCTGTTTGTGTTTCCGTACGTTTATACACACTGGACTATTTTCCCTAGCTGTGCTTTTTTATCATAGGCCAGTGGGTCGTGAGTAGGCACAATGGGGTGGTATGGGTGTTGTACGTTTTTGTACAACTTTTGTGCAGTTTAATTTTTAAAAGACATCTGGTACTTCTAGCATACAGCTTGAGTCATAATTTCTTGCTAGAAATGGCACGAAAGCATGTGGACACGATAAAATGTTTATCACAGTAGTTCAGTAGCTTTGTTTTCAGCATCCCTTCAAAATGAAAATACTACCCTGTAATGCCTTATACATAGTAAGTATTTATAGTATGTAATGAATCTACCGAAAATACACATTACTGAAGTGGGCGTTAAAGTCAATAGTGCCATGATTGCATCACTTTTTTCCCTTTGCCGGTGTGAAATCCATAAATTCGTTCTGGAACAACCCGTTTCCATTATTAGTTGAATGTGCAAATAAAATGTCATGTGATCTTTATATAAATACTGGAAGGCTCAAGAACATTATGCTAGAGAACATAAACAGAACCTAAACAGGCCAGCATCATGAAGATCAAGAATCTATTACAAAAAAGTCTAAGATAAAAGAAACTTTGGAAATGTATAGATCAGGTTTTTTTTAAAAAAATTTTGAGAAAAAAATATTTTTTTTAAACATCCTGGAAAGAACAGTTAAATCTGTTTTTTAAACTGGAAAGAACACGGCACGACCGTGAGGAGGCTATTCACCAAAAGTCAGCAAGCTGGTAAGGAGAGCGTTAAACAGATAAACCAAGGATGGAGGACAGAGGAGAGGGCAACTGTGTGTTTTGTCTGGCGAGTCATTTTCAAACGTAAGTATAAAGCCGGCTAAGCTTAAAAATACACAAAGCTTTCCTGTTAGTTCAAAGCACCATGCTGTGAGTTGGCAAACATGTAAACTACAGAATAATAAACTCAAATCTGTATTAGTATTAGTATTATTATTATTATTAGTAGTAGTAGTAGTAGTAGTATTAGTAGTTTAATTCCCCAGGTGGCATGGTGGCGTAGTGGTTCTCGCCTCAGGTCTGTGTCCATGGAGCTTGGTAGGTTTCTCCTGGGTACTCAGGTTTCCTCCCACAGTCCAAAAATATGCAGATTATGTTAACTGTTAATGTGTGAGTGTGTGTGGTGTGTGCATGTGTGCCCTGCATCCAGGATGTACCGTCTTAACCACAAAGTTTCCTGGAATAGTCTCCAGGCCCCCACGATGTAATTCCCCATTATTTAATGTAGGAATGTCACCATATTGTGGTTGGTTTGAGTTAGGATATGAAAGACTTTTGGTTTTGTATCGATAAATCTTATATCTTTTTGTCTAAATTTGTTTTTAATATGTTGTTTAAGTTTCCCAACTATTATGATGTCATTCTAGTTAAGAAAAAAGAAAAAAAGGAGGAGGGGAAATTTTCACAGCCCCTCCTCTAACTCGTCTCCTAGGCAGTATTTTCAGTAAAGTCCGGGTTCTTACATTCTGACTGGCTAGGAAAATGGACTTCCTCAAAGGGGCTAATTTGCATTTAAAGATGCAGAAAGTGAAACTGTGTTTAGAACAGGATCTTTTGGTGAGGCTGGAATGCATGACATGAGTAACAGGCACAGTAACAGAGGAACCGTAACAGGCACATTGTTAAGAACTTTAAGATGTGGGTAAATTCATTACAATTAAAGGATATATTGTGGCACGTTTAAGGGTTTGTGTAAAAGAAATATTAAAAGTTTCAATTGCATTAGGTTTATACATAATGATGAAGGCAAATGTGTCAGGTAAGAATGCCTACAAAGCCACTTTAACAAATATGCTTTTTACATCATCCAACCTTCATCCAAAGCCGTGAAATTCAGGGTACAACACAAAACACCAGTGTGCTTTACGTCCCTTTTGAGAAATCAAACGCTGAATCGTCATCATTATTTCGGAGGCTTGAACTGGCATTCATAAAGCACAAGTCCAGGTTGCGTTTTTTTGTTGTTGTTTTTTATTCTCATGCATGAAAAGGTAGAGAGTGCACAACTTTCTTAAGGTTTCTCAGAGAATGAGAACATAAATTAGAGGGTAGGTCTAAGAGAAGGAGACAATGAGGTGTTCTCGTGTTCCAGTCTCGGGCAAAGGTGCATGTTCACATTATGCTGAAGCTAAAGTACGCTCTCCTGTCCTGACTTTAATTGGCAGTAGTGTAAGTTGAACCGGTTTAACAACCACAGTATGTTTATTGGTTCCTAACCTCTTAGAGTGCTGAAAAAGGTCCCGACAGGGTCAACATACTGTAATGGATTGTTAATTTTAACATAGTGAATGCCGATTAGCCATGCCCGTGCAAAACTATTACGCAGCGGACACAGGCCATGTGTGATAGTGATCGTCTCTTCTGCCACCCTTGTGTCTGGGCACCTTTCCATGGAAACCAATGAGCTTGATTTTCATGCTGCATGTCTGGGCAGAACTGTTGTGTTTTTTAATTTGTGATGATTAAAAACTGTTTACATCAGGGTATGAGTCAGTAAAAAAGGGTGTAGCTGGCTTAAATCATACATAGTTACAGCCACATCTGAATAGCAAATATAAATATATGTTTAAAATACGCTGTCTGGATTATTTAGCTTTTATAAACAGTCCACAATGTGGTGGATTATTCATGTGTGAAAATGATTCCTAATGCTCCTACAACCACTCTTTTAAACTTTGAGTCCTGGAGTACTGTATGCCTATGCCATTATGGAAAAAACTCGACTGGTGTGATAACCTGGTCAATCAATGCATTCAAGTCAGCAGACTTCATTTTATTGTCACATAATGTTACTGAGTCTAGACTATAGTATACTCTATATCATAAGACTGCCTCCAGAGGCTTGTACAGTGGACACTATACAGTACATGGTGGGTGCATCGCTTCATGTAATTTCCTCCTCACTACGACGCACCCATTTCTCAGGAATAGGGCCAGTCTGGATTCACCAGACCACGACATTTTTTCATTGCTCCAGAGTCACCAATCTTTATTCTGTTTTCTAGCACGTTGTGTGTTCTGAGATGCTTTTCTGCTTACAATGGTGGGTATTGGTGTTACCATAGCCTTTCTTGTCAGCCTTCTTGTCACCTTTATCAACAAGGTATTTACTCACACACACATTTTGCTTGCCCTAAGGATGCTTAACATTTTTGGGGATATCCAGAGAAAAGGGCAGTGTAAAGCTGTCACACACACGACAGATAAAACAGCAGAAGAGAAGCATGCTTGAACATTAAGGCCCATTCAGACATTCTTTTGAAAAAGCCCTACATGCTCACCACTCTCTCATTCAGGGCCAGAGAGGTTTGTCTGGATGCCTGAGGATTTTTCACTGTACCTTTAACAGCTATTTTTATTGCATTAACTCTGATTTATGGGGTTAAAGGGTGAACATATAACAGCACCCCTCAGGGAAGTAACACTGTCCCTGCCCTGACTCCAAAAGGGCAGAGTTCATGCTGTAACAGGCACCCTTGCCATCGATTGGGCACTATGCTTGCTGAATTGAAAATGTAGTGATGAACATGAAAAGGAAACGACATTTTGGGAGTTCTGTTTCTTTACTGTTTCCTCTATATGACAGATAAGAAATAGTCTTGGTGTAGATAATGATGTTGCCTAAAAAAAAAAAAAAAATAATTAATTAATTAATTTAAAAAAATTAATTAATAATTTTTTTTTTATATATTACAAAAAAAAGAATAAAGTTGTATTGTATATTTACACCAATTTAAATAGTTACTTTATGTAGTGCAGGTATTTAGCACGTATAATAGTTCTCACCCATACAGTATTTTGTTTTTGTATGAAATATCACTTTCTTGGTATTTACACTTTGTTAACAAGCACACAACATTCAGACTACTAATATAATGAAATTATTATATTAATAATTAAATTTATTCTTTTTTTTAATTAAATTACAGCAGAAGTGAATATTTGATCCTCCAGGTTCCCAGACAGCTCCTCCTGCAGGAAGCCTAACGTTGGATGACTGATGTAATTTGGTTGTCCAGCGTTGGGACAGCGTTGTTTCTGAAAGGTCGACTTTTCTGAATGACAGAAAAAATGCTATTTTGCAAATACAACATAAAATTTTACAAATAATTTTAACCTTTATTTGGGGCATTTATGGCGGTTAACATCCAGTCGCACAGCGTTAGAGGAGCGGATGATATGACATCATATCCTGTGATATTGCAGTTAAACCACAGTAGGCTTCTCGTACAGTGTCAGGTTAATGAATACATATACAGGTCGCTCTGAGGCATTGTGCCAACAACTGCGTCATTAAACAAAAAAAAAGAAGAAGAAAAAACGATATTAAAGTAAATTGTTTTGTGATATTCTGAAGTAGTGATAGAAGCAGGGAAACATCTTACCTTGATTTTGATTAATGAACAATTATTTGTTTGTTTATTTTTGTTCATTTATTCATTCATTCATTTGTTTATTTCCCCTCATAGTTTACTAACAAGGTTTGTACTGTACATATGCTCAACTACTAAAGCCGGGATACACACAGTGCTAACCTCTACACCACCCTCAAGGGCTGGGCAATTGAAGGTTTGATTTCTGCCTTGGGTCTGTGTGTACGTGGAGTCTGCATGTTCTCCCCGTGCTTGATGGGTTTCCTCCACAGTCCAAAGACATGCAGATTTGGCTATTTGGCATTCTTAAATTTGCCAGTAGTGTGTGTGGGTGTGTGTGCCCTGTGATGGATTAGTGTACCCCGACTTGTGCCCACAGGGACAGGCCCCACGCCCCCACGACCCTGTAACAGGATAAGCATTATAGAAGATGAATGAGTGAATGAATGAATGAATGCCCAGCCCTATTTCGAAATCATTAGAGCTTCACTTTATTGTTGTAGAGGGTTGCCCTTACACATTGGTTTACAGTATATGGGATTATATAGTTTAATGGAAGGCATCATTTGCTTTTTAACCACAGCTATCTGCCGCCACCTTAATTAAGCCATAATGCTAGACTGCAAGTGTTCAGATTTAGTGTTTTTTTTTTCTTCCATAGGGCGAACCTCTAATAAATTGGCAACTCAGTATATAAGAACTTGATTGTTTTCCAGTTGGAAGATTAACAACCTCGTAACAACCAAACAGTAATTTTTTATTATTATTATTATTATTATTATTATTATTATTATTATTTTATTTCATCAAGAGCCTGAGTAAATTGAAATTATATCTGGCGATATTAAATATGTTCTACATGCGTCATGTTAGTGTTTCTAGTGAGATAAACAAAGGTTGCCTTCTCTTATGGTGCTTACCCAGACGTCAGTGAGAGGTGTGTGGGTGTGATTTCTTCCTCAGGAGAAATGAAAGAGTAAATGAAAGTAAATTATTTTATTGTGTCATTGAATTCTGTGCATATGCTACTTATAATATACTCATTTTGGTTTTAACAGTAGTGATACAATTAGATAATGTTTCTATTTCAATGTGTTACATGTTTTAATGACTCGTGTACAGACACTGGGAATGCATTCATTCATTCATTCATTCATTCATTCATTCATTTATTTATTTATTTGTATTTTAATATATGCAACATATTCAGTGTAGGATTAAAACCTGTCACTTTTGGTGTCCATTTGGATATAACTTATTTCACAGTTAAAGACATTATTCTTTTATTATAAACACTTTTATTATATCCATTATAAAAATCGCAGGGCTGATTAATGGGCTCTCAAATTATTCACGTGTTCAATTCTTAAGTTATTGTTAAAAAACCAAAAAAAAAAAACCACATATGACTTATGTACACACCATCTCATGTACGACCCTTAGTCAATCTCCTCAATGCACATAGTTAAGGGCCAGCCATAGTCGCTCTACAGGCATGTATTTGATGAAGGCAGACTGTGAGTCTTGACTGTGAGACTTAGTTCATCGCTCCTTACGGTTGGCTCTGATTTTATGCCTGTACACATACACAAAGAGCTAGGAGAGGGGAGAGAGGCCTGTAGCATGGACTCTAATTGAGCCTTTCTCTCTCATGGTCTACCCAGGACAGCCTGCACCTGCTGGACGCCAGTGGGGTGCTGCGTGTCCCGCTCTATACAGCCTGGCTGGAGCTCACCCATAAGGAGGTACAGTGGCCTAGTCTAGCTCTAGCTCTGCGGTGGCGGTACTGCTAACCTCTGGCTCTCTCCCTCTGCCACATTCACTGAACATAGCATTCTGAGTGCTGAACTTGGGTCAGATTTGATGTCAGTCCTGCTCAGTCCTCTTACTAGACTGAAAAAGGTTATGAAAGCATGAGTCCTGTTCTCACTGACTACTTGTACAGTATATGTTTCCTTGCCTACTACCAAGGAAAAGCAGAAATGCCAGTAGGGCCATCAATTATCACTTCGTATCGTATAGAGTTGAAGACGTGCAGGTTTCATCTGTATCCAGCTGTAAAGTGCTCTGTTGAAGCATGTCTTAAAAGGCCTTTTGATCATTTTATCTAAAGAACAAAGGCGATGATTTATGTGAGTTTTGTTATGTGTAGTAGAATGAGTACAGAAATGAGTGACTTTCCTCTCATAGTTAATAAAGTCTTGGTAAAATGTGAAGTATATAAAGCAATCGCTTGTTTGTAAATCTAAGGTTAATTGGGAACTTGACTTCATGTAGTCAGGCATGCAGTTGTGAAGGGTTGTTTAAGTCCCATCCGAACTTGATATAAAATACCAAATACAACGTTATATTAAAAATTCAATACTTATCGGATTAATTGGAGGACTGTTGCTATATTTGCTTTGCTTCTGATCAGGTGTGAGGTTGGTGAGAATGGTGTTAATAAATGTTATGTGTGTTGGGAAGAGTGATAGCTAGAGTGGAAAACATTGTGATAGCTTTCCCCTGGATTAGAGCCCCCAAATTTACATGATGAGTAAAGTACATGGTGAAGAACATGTAACTGGAAATTAATCAAGTAATATTTTTTGCTGTGCATATTTTGTGATAACAAGAATGTGGGAATGGGGGGACCATTTAAAAATCTTGAGCATCTCTAAAGTCAAAAACTACAAAGACAACTGAGTATACTGAGTTCAATACATAAAAAGTTGGCACGTTGGTTTGATTGTTAGCTCTGTCGCCTTGCACATTCACGGCTCAGGGTCTGTGTGCATGGAGTTTGCGTGTTCTCTACCTAGATTATTATACATTTTATAAAAAGCAAATAAGCGTCATGTTTAAAGAGAGCACTCACTAAGGCAGTACTGGTTATAACATTTCAAGGACGTTTTTAATTGCATGCCTGCATCCTTCTTTCCCTCTGCTGACTACTGAGAATAAAAAAAGTTAATTTGTCAGTCTTTTCGCTTTGCTAACGGATAAAATGCATAAAAACCATTTTGTCAAGGAAGGAAAGGAAAGAGCAGTAGGAAAGAAGGCCAAGGAGAGGCTAAAGCACCAACATTTTTCCCTTTCACTCTTTGCCAAATGGCAAGAACACAAAAAGTTAATCGCCTTCTCTACCGAAACATTCCCCTATCAGATGTGGTCATGTGACCAACAGACTAAACAGTAATAACAATCACCTGGAATATTATCAGCTAATATCATGCAAAGCACTTTGCCTCTAACGTACAAAAGTAGAGAGATGGACAGGAGAAAGGATGGGACACACAAACCGACGAAGAACATGTCACACCCCAGACAGGAAGGAAGCATGATGTCATATCAGGAAACACAGCTGTACCACAAACAGCCTCACACATTGAAAAGACTTCTGGCCACAATCAGAAATAAATTTCACTGAGACAGAGATTGCAGCTATTTTTAGTGCATGAATGTGTGTGTTGAAGGATAAATTGTGCTCATGGTATTGTTATGGAGTTGTATGTGAGAGATAAGACTCAGTGGCACTTAGTATAGAGTGCATAGAGCGTTTCGAAGAAATCACGAGAGTGTGAGGAGAGGCAGAGAGAGAGTGCGTGTCGTCTGTAACTTGGACATGTTTCAATCTTGTCACGTAGCTGATTGACACACTGATGCCAGCCTTAAATACAGCAATTTTCCCCTCTCCTTCCGCCTCAGTGTAAGATTAGCAATGCATCTGATTGCTAACGCTTAGCTCCAGTGCTTCATTGTTTCCTGAATGAATTATGACTAGAGAAAGTATTGCACAGACATGCATTACTCAGCCTTCCTTTAATCCCTCGATTCCTTTCGAGCATCGAGACCAGGATGTAAACAGCCTACAGCTAAACTGGGAAGGCTAGTTCCTCCAACATAATACGCCCAAGCTCAGAGAAAGTGTTACTTCTGACTGTTTGTGTTGGCACCTGGGAAGCACTTCTGTCAGCCTGTTATAAGCTTCACACGAAAACTGTAAAGGACAAGACCGCTAATTTGTCAGACACATCTGCGGGTTTTGAGGCAAAAAAAATGTCCCGCGTCTTCTCATCGAGCCTGCTCTTCTTGTTTCATCCATACACACGGACACGTAAATAGGATTAGCAGATAATGAAATTTGATCGTGAGCCTGGTCCAAGGCAGTCACCCGATTAATCTGAAGATCATGTCAGTTTGAACATTTTAAGCTGCTCTCTATTATGTTGTCACTCAATTCAGAGTTCATAATAAAGGAATGTGTTTTCAGAGCACTGTCGCCTGTCACTCTATCACCCCTGAGTGTACCGGCTAAATGTAAAGACGTATTTCTTACAGTATTTTACATGACTCGTACAGAGCTGATCGATGGCCAGTATGGGTTTCCAGTTTGTCCCACTCCATGGGCACCAGTTTGCTTGGGAGCTGGTACTGAAAGTGTGACATGAGGTCACTGTTTGATATCTCCGATATCATTAAAGACAGGTTGCAAAAAATTTAGGAATAGCATTTTTCTATTTCTAATAGCAATTTGTCGAATTGTTTCGTCATAGTCTGGTCACTAAAGGTTGTAATTCAGTTTGTAATGAAATTAATTGTGTTGTATAGATGATTCATTATTTTCTACACAGAACTTTCCAAATATCCCATTTGGAAACAAGTGTTTGATTGCTTGAAAATTAAACCCACATCAGAGAACATCAAATAACTCTAGGACACGTTTGCATCCCTATCGAGTGGGTCACGGTTTAGTCCTTAAGGACGCTGGATGTTGTAACCCTTTCCAAAACGGTACATACAGGCAAGAGGTTATACCTCATACAAGTGTATCTTTTTTTCCCCCTAATGTACTCCCTGCATTTCTCTCAGGAAGTACCCTCATGTTGCCTTAATTTTCTCCTTTTTTATCTTCACATTCACAGCTAACACAACTTCATTGTCTCAGTGTGTGTGTCAGATTCCTCAGACTCTGTATAGCATGACTAAACACCATGCTAACGTGAGCCATGGTCAACTGACCTGGAAGTGTTCAAAGAACACAGAATTGTTTTCTAACAGACTTTCTTAGTATATTCCTTAACACATACAGTCAAGAGAAAAGGAACTTTCAAGGTTATGCCAGTAGCGCAGCATGTTCAGTGCTCTCTCTCTCTCTCTCTCTCTCTCTCTCTTTCTCTCTCATGTATTGTCTATTCATGTCTTATGTGCCTCATACCTGACCCCATGCCACGCCTTCCTTAGCGTTAGACCCCCCTCCAAAGTTTTGTCAATTCATACCTTAAGCGTGCATGTGATTTATCATGCTAGTCTGTCTCTACAGTGTCTTAGTAAACTATGTATTTTAAGGTGTTTATTTTTTTTTTCCATCCAAAATTTTTCATATAATACATGTTGAATGATGGGAATGTCTTAAAATATTTGAGATCACTTCCTGGAATATGAGACATATTTTGTGAAACATTTTCATGTTCAAGTTCTTTTTTTTTTCAGACAGGTTGTAACCGGTTATAATGTTAGGTTTTCCTGGAACGGCTTGTCAGGTGAAGTGTGTGTTTGTAGGTGAGGTAAACCAGTCACTGAGGTGAAGTGGACACCAGCTGAAACTGGAGACGTTTGTATAGTGTTTTTTTTTCTCTCCTTCTAGTTTGTTCATGTGTTAAAGGAACAGAAGAAGACAAAAGCCGCTGTCCGTTCGTATCTTTATGGAACATGCTGGAGCATTGATAGATGGCGTTGTTATAGAGAGACAAGGTCTGTGTAACATATAGGTCTGAAACTGTGGCGCTTGTCCTGTGGGGACAAGGAACAGCATGGTGCTAGGTGTATCTCCCGAGGGTATGTTTTGCAGTGTGTATGCAGGTGAGTGTGTGTTTGTGTGTATAGGGTCAAGCAGGTTCCTTTTAATTATTCACAGCTCTAGGTTTACACTGCCACAGGGTGGGTGAGGTAATGGTGTTTGAACTTTGCGTATAAAGGCTCGGGGGGAGGACGCCGTTGTGAAAACAGTCTCACATCGACATCGTTGTGATGCCAACACCAGACATTCTGATTGTTCCATGAAGAAGGAAATGGGAGACATGATGGAAGGAGAGGAAAGGGAAGAAAGCACAAACGGCCAGGTTTCCTCAGTCTAACCCAAATAAAATCCTTTATTATTCTTACAGCTCTAACTTGTGCTTCCTGTAATTGACCAGCAGCCCATAAAAAGATAACACAAACACTTCACTCTTGATGGACCTTTCTCTCAGAATTTTAAATTAGTTTAACCTGAGTTGTTTTTAAAAAACAAAAAAGGCACTAATTTCCTGTGACAATGTGCATGACAGACCTATTTGGTGTAACAGTAAATTTTTGCTTGTCAGTTTTGACTATCTTAACGCAGGTTTTTTTTAGGTTTCTGAGGTTCCCGCACAAATAAAAGTGTCAAATCTGGGAGTTTATCAGAAACCTGAGCCCAGCCTTTGGGCGAAAAACAACTGCGAGTCACTAAAGCCATGCTCTCGTGTAACAACATGTAAAGATAGCTTGGTTTATACTGAGACTGTGAGTCTTTTTTTCTGATTTTCATCACATCTACCTGTACTCCATAAACATGCTTTCAGTTTGGAATCTTCACTACTCAGTGAATTAGAGAGAATTGTATTTGCACATCATTCCATTTAAGACCAGCACTACAGGTTGGATTGTGATTGAAGTGAACCGATTGAAGTGATCTTTAATTAAGTAGTGATTCCTTACTGTTCAAAGTGAATAGAGTAGCTGTCTGTGCTGAGGTAATCTCTGTCCTAGCCCAACCTCTCGCTCTTTGTTGTTAGCCGTGAAGATCAAGTGTGTTACCATGGCTGCAGGTAGCCTGCCGTCCCCCGGGACGAGGGTTAGGAGAAGAAGTGGGAATTGTTAATGCTGTGAGAAGTGGAAAAAGTGGGGAGAGGAGAAACTAGAGGCCTGGATATTACTATTCAACTTTAAGATGATAAAACTAGTTCAAATGATTTGCATAAGCACAAAATATACTGAGAGTAAATATACTGAAGTACTAAGATAACTGCATGCCTATTGTCTAGCTTTTTTGAGGGTTGAATATTATATATTGGTATAGGGTTAATGGCCCAACAGTGGTAGGGGGGCTTGAACCCACAGTCCTCCGATCAGCAACCCAGAGCCTTAACCTCTTGAGCCACCGCTGCCTTTGCCAACTAGCTAGCTGCGTTCTTGTAAAATGGCTAGAGAGCCATGATTTAATTAATTTATCCATATGTTTAAAGTCATAAATGAATATAGTTAATATGTCCTTTGAGGGAGCACCTAGAAAAATCTTAAATGAGATAAAAGCCTAGTTTAATGATGGAGAGCGGTTGTAATAGATGTATACAGTTGTGTCAGGAAGGATTTTTCCATCATGGTTAACTTAGGTAGCAAGACAGGAAGCAATTGTGATTTCCAGCTAAAAGCATTTTTTCTCGATAGAGGAGGCTTCCAGTGTCTAAAAACCTTCAACAAGCACTTAGCAAAGTCGCTTAATGTTGATTAATGTTAAAGAAGCAACATGTTGAAGTAATGCTAGTTTTTGACTGCTCAGGATTTCTTCCCTTGTTCATTGCGACTTTTTGTATTAAGTATTGTTCGAGAAAACGTTTCTGTTCACCGTGCCTTAGATCAATAGATCAGGCTGTTTACAAAGTCTAACAGACATGCATTGTCCATACAGTCAGTTTGTGGCTACAGAATTGTTGAAAAAGTACGCTTTGCTGTTTGTACTCGTGCTAATGGGCAGTATGAATGCGACCCTGGTTTACACTGGTGTTACATCCAATACCCTACTCATGGGAGATGCTTTTACTGCTTTTTACTGATTCTGATTACAGAAGAGCTTAAGAACACATTGGACTTTTTAAACACATTGGTGTGCTGACAGCTAGGCAAATAGTCAAATATCCACTCATTGTCCCTGTTAAAGTGTGTGTGATGTCAAGCCATCTGCTGCAGTAGTGCACAGTCTCTGTGGGACCCTCATCTTTCGACGGGATCCCCCTCACAGGAGCCTGAGCTGAAACTCGATACGACATCTACCACTAACACCTGAGCTGAAAAGTACCACTATTACTGAGAGAAAGAGGCCACACTCTATTGTGAGCGTAACAGCTAGGACTGGTTCCTTACCAACATTCATTAATCATATTTAAATATGTTCTTGTTTTAAGGAAGGAAAAAACAAAATAAAGAATAGAAAGAAAGAACATTTGGAATTATAGAGAGGCAGCCATGCACAAGCTGACACCTGTTGGTTTCGGGGGCCGGAAGGCATATGGACTGATGCCACAGAGAGATGTGTGTGTGTGTGTGCATTTGGTTAGAGCTGTTTGCATGAATTCCTCGTGTTCTGTGTCAGTGTATGTACAATACCAGTCAAAAGTTTAGAACAACACTGGGGATTTTAAAACAATTAAATAACACATATGGTATTAGGTAATTAGGTAACAACAGTCAGTTGTTATTTTAAGACACAAAGGTTAAATTTTCTGGTATAGTTCTTGCAAGAACAGGATTTTCAAGTGTATTTGCAAAACCCATCAAGCGCCATAATGTAACTGGCTCTAATGAAGAGCATCCCGGGAAAGCAAGAGCAAAACGTACCTCTGCTGCAGAGGAGAAGTTCATTTAGAGTTACCAGCCTCAGAAGTCACCAGTTAACAGGACTACAGATTAGAGGCGTTATGAAGACTTTACAGATCATAAGTAGCAGATACGTCGCGATATGAACAGTTCGGAGGAGATTAGTGCATATTTTGGATGCCTTTAGCATTGTTTTCCAATTTAGAAAGAAATAAAAATCAGACCATGGAATTAGAAGATTTGTCCCAACTACTGATTTGACACATACTGTATGTCTGGTAAAAACACCTTTCACCTATGTTGGACAAATGACCGAATTCAAAGATGCCTTCATGGACAAAACACTCGTAGTTTTGCTAAGCAAACGAGTAACTTGATTTCAAATCCTACATGGTGTGCAAATTTAGGATGCTGTTAATGAGCAACATTCTCACTTTCTGATAATCATTACTTTTTTATTACATTCCTAACTGCTTCCCTGTTTCCATTATCACACACATGGGAAAAGTATTTGTAAGCTTTAACACATGTTCATAGTGGTATGGATCAGCACAAAGCACCCATTATAACCAACGAAAGGTGCTACAGTCACCTGTCACATTCCTATGTCATTTGTTTATACACAATTCTTGACATAGACAAGATATAAAATTACCTTCGGATTATGCAAACTTAAGTAATATTATTCCATTCGCATGTTGGTTTCTCTGCAGTGTGAGCATGGTTTGGAAATAAATTCAGACTGCATGTCTAAACACATCTCTCCCTCTGTCTCTCTTTCTCTCTCACGTTCGCTCTGTCTCATTCTGCTTGTAATGCATGTTTGGCATCCCGCATGTCTATCAGTGTAAGATGCTGCCAAAACCACCAAAGGAGAACCTGGCACGGGTTACTTACTACAGGGTTAGCAATGATCTGCTGCTGTATTGAGGGATCAGCTCAGCACCAGATTCAAGAAACCTGGACCTGAATGGAAATTAAGCTTTGTAGATCTGAGCGAAAGCCTACTCCTGATCTGGATTAGTGGAAATGTGACTTCAAGCTCGAACATGAGAGGCTTTGTTATACATTGACATTTAGTTCATCTCAACATCTTTTTTTTGTTGTAGTAGAAAATAGAAATTAATTGTTAGCAAGGAAAAATCCTTATATTAAGATATGCACGAATTTGCTGCCTCAGGTGACTTAGGGTAATGCTTTTTTCTTTCTTTCTTTTTAATCGCTCTAGACACTACAGGTTTTGTGTGCTCTCATGCTTTTGAGAGACTGCCAGTAAAGCTAATCCAATTCAGATTTTAACCAGACCAGCAATCTTCCTCTAGAATGAGAAATGCTCATTCTTAGGGGGAAAAAAGTATGCTTAGCAGAAAAAAACATAAAAACTGTGCTGTTGTATTCTTATCATAAAACATGGCACTGTGGGAACTCTTGTAATGACTCACATTCTTCAGTCCTGATCTCAGCGTTTCTAGACACTTTATCATTCCTGGCTGTCGTGATCTTTCCACTGAAAATTTATATGTAAGGCAGCAGGATTTTTTTGTTGTTGCCCCTTTTGGTAGCCAGCCTGTTGTTAT
The DNA here is from genome assembly GCA_030068275.1 of Clarias platycephalus. NCBI lineage: Eukaryota > Metazoa > Chordata > Actinopteri > Siluriformes > Clariidae > Clarias > Clarias platycephalus. Next base: position 14,133,648 of record JAQQZT010000004.1, on the reverse strand, counting down.
CGTACTCCCCTGAGAGTTTGATTAAGAGGTTAGATAAATGACTTCGGTGAAATCAAGCGCTCTGGAGCTTAACTATTAATTCGAGGCTTAGAACGTGCCAGTGAGGCTTAATCGCTTGACCCTGCTTGCTGTTGACTGTGTAGTACTGTACAGTACATGGTACATGCCTATGAGTGAGTTGGGACATACTCAAAAGTGCTTTTAGCTTGCTAGAGGAAACCACGGTTAAATGGAAGTGAAGTTCGTTGAAGTGGTGCTTAAAGGCTACTTCATGCTTAAATTTTCCTCTTGCTTGTTAAGTGGGTTTGTGGTGGGTCGGTGTCTTCTGAGGGTTAACCACAGTCCACCTACGTATAGTTTATCTGCCGTCAACTTCCATCAATTTCACCCACTTGTCTACCTCCACCAGCACTACTATAGGTGAAATGATGGAGCCAAAATGGTCCCCAACCATGGCTGCATCTCCATGTGTCCCTGGCATGCATGGAACTTTTCAACTTTCTCTTTTTTTGTATGGGGTAAAGTTTTAATCATAGCCTTAATGAGCTTTCATTATTTGTCACGTCCCTACAAAGAGGATGTGATCTTATTGCTATTTCTAAAGAGTATGAGCGTGAGATTTCCCCTAGGCTGAATATGAAGCATTCACTCCATGCCAGAGGGAAAAACCGTGATTGTGTGAACATCACTAGGAAACTTTCATTAGCCATTTGCTGGAAGTGGATCAAAGCAAGGATTCCCTAACCTTCCTGTTTAAATGAATCAGTGCATTAAGAATGACTATACTGTATTGTGTAAAATTATGTTTGAATTTGCAAAACCGATACAATAACATTTTTTACTTAGAGGTACATTTTTATGTTAGCCGAATGGACATTTAAGTATTTAAGAAGTGTCTGTAAATGCAATAGCATCAGTTTAAGCAAATATATATATGGAATTCATATTATAATGAATTACATATACAGTGGAACCTTGGATTGTGAGTAACGCGGTTTGCAAGACGAGCAAAGATTTTTTCATAAATTTTGACCTGAAAAACGAGCAAGTCTTGGTTTACCGAATATCATGTATCACGCATGCGCTTCTTGATTTCACGTGATCACAACTGAGCCAATGGTTTTTCTTCCGCTGTGGAATTGTGGGTAATCGTCTCCCCTGCTGGGTCTTAGTACGCGTCTCTCACTGGTATAATCAACATCTGTGTACGCGTGTACTGTTCACTATAACACTGTGACCACATACTTTATTTTGTGTTTGTGTGCGCGTGTGTGTACAGCGCGCGTGTACTCTGTTTCACTATTGCTTGGATACTATCAGAGTAGAAAGATTTCTCAGTACGCCGAAGCCTTCTGTCTGAAATGCTCGGCTTGGAGTGAGGTCAGGACTGTATGGAGGATGTGGTGATAATTCCCACCGAGTCCCTGTAATGTGCAAGCGGTGTTCATGAATGATTGATTGTACAATTCCTATCTCTTTTATAAGTTGCCGACATGTTATCTATCTATTTTTATGGATCAGGAGTTCCACTCTCTGAATGTTCACGTGGAATGACTTAAGTGGGCTCCAAGCCATCTCGGTTAGAATTGTCATTCACAGATGTAGGGTCTTTTTTAAAACATTTGCACAATTCAGATGTTTTACTGTGGCATCATACTATGATTAAAGTCTTCTATCACTTGGTTTTACGCCTTCATCACAAGTCCTGGTTTGACTTGCAAACCCGTAGTAATGAAATAATTAGCTCCAGAATGAAAAAAGTTTATTAAACTTTTATATAGACTGTACAGCATAATGAATAAATATATAAAAACATGCTTAATATTAGTGAAAGTGAAAATATTAATGGGGGAAAAAACTAAAGGACATTAAAATGATATATAATTATTATATACTGTATATAATTGTTATAGTATATAATATATAGTATATATAATTAATATATAGTATAGTATTAATATACAGTATATATACTTACAGTATATTATAAATTATGTTCCATTTCTAAGGGAAGTAAGCAAATGCATGTATATTAAGTAGTCTGGACAACACTAAATGCATAGCCATTAGCAAGTTTTGTTGTTGTTTTGTTTTTTTTGTCCAGCATGACTGGAGATAGCCATCTGGTTAATAACTCACGCCCTCATATCCTGCTGCTAAGGCACTGAAACAATGCACCAAAATATGAGCGTGCTGTTTTATCTCTGGAGCCATTAATCTGCTATTTTAAGGATGTTTAACACACAGTGGCGTTTAACACTCAGCTCTTCTGAGGCTTTGTTTGCTCCGCTTCCCTGACGGGACTTTGTCTTCCTGCTCACACCTTGATGATTCCTGCTACCACATTCTCTTTGCTGCTGCACTTCCTTGGGAAAAGACATCAAATCCTCAGAAATGAAAGCGAGAATGTATGAGCAAAGGGATGTTTTTAAATGAGCAAGACACCAGAAAGCAAAACAAGCAGACTAAAAGCAGGGTGAGCGTCAGAGGACTAAAGCTGTCTGGTTGTTGAAAAAAATAGAATTCCTGTTGGAAAAAGAGAGAGCGTGTTTTGGTACTGGAACAAGAGACGACACTGTGGGTGGGGCAGTGATGTGGCCGATAAACTCTGTGTGGAAACATTTCTGGATCCGGCGTGTGAAATGATTTCTTTCTCTATCACTCAGGCTCTCATTTTTCCGTCACCCTACTTTCCATTCCTTTCTCTTTCTCTACTTAGTTAATAAGAATGGATTTAAATGAGTGTATGAAACAGTTGCACAAGCTGCCTGTGTGTGCTCTCAGCAAGGGAGCTTATACTATCATGTCATACTCAGACTCTCATCTAAACAGTCGTAGCTCACCTATAATTAAAAGTGTGTGAGTGTGTGGTTGTGTTTTTAAAAAACATTTTTAAAAAAATTTCATTGACTGACATATCAGCTTTTTTTTAGCTTCTGAAGAATCTTTCTGCATTTGCAATTCTCTTACCATTTGCTCCATATCTTTAAATTGTTGTGTTGCCATGTGTGTCATTTCACTGGTAACACATTCCCAACTTATTAATTTATGATATTATGTGTGGTTATCTGCTTTAATAATTTTACAGTATGCCTCAGATTTGTAACTGTAACCCTGTGACTTATGATCTGTGTATGTGCGTGTGTTTGTGTGTTGCAGCCTAACATCGGGCGTCTGGGGGTCCCTAATGGTCCTTCGGGAGAGAAGGTGGCAGTGGTGGCTGTGGATGACTGTGATATTGCCATGGCAGTGCGCTTTGGGGTTCGAATCGGCAACTACTCCTGTGCGGCACAGGGCACGCAGACGGGCCAAAAGAAGTTAGTACCCATCCTTCTTGCTATTTTTTAAAATCTATATCTGTTTCTGTCAGGTGTTTTTTGGAAGAGCACACTGCCAATCATATGCTTAAACCCAGTGAGTGATCACCGAATATTTCTGTCCCGATGACGCTGCCCTTATCAACACGGCACTGGATAGTCTAATCAGTATGTAAATATACAAATCATATGCTGTGACCTTCACACTCACGGATCACATGTGGGAGATTTCGGAGTTGCGTGTTTTCTTTTAAATTGTCACTCGTCTGTAGTTGTTTAAATATCTGGTTAAACAGCTTTACACATAGAGATTACGGCAGCGGGTGTGGCTACACACACAACTCTGCGTTAAAAGCACTTCAAACAAATGCAAATAATAAAAGAGCGTCCTCGGCCTGATAGGCAGCAACCTGCACCGTTTCGTAATAGCCTGCTCATGCAGGTCACTGAGGGGATCAGGTGAAATGGTATATAGTAACATGTTTTTAAATAGCTCTCTGTGCCATGCATACAGCATGCCATCGCATATACAGTATACAGTAGCCTGCTGCATGTATTTTTAATTTCGAAGTACAGGTAGTAAAAAGGATTGAAGATTTAAGAATTGGCAAAACATGGTCTGGGACATGTTGTAACATGAAACACAAGCTGTTCTGGTACTGACCGCTGCAAAGACTTCCACTATTTAGCACAAAACACACACTCTCTCACACAACACCTTGATTTAAGGACTGGGTCACAGTAAGTCTGCTTAACCCACACAGACGTTTGATGTGATGCCTAGTGAGCTTATCTTACTTGAAATGCCTCCATTTCTGCAGTTCATGCATGGCGATTAGAGGTGTACCTGAGTACAGAGCGCTCTCTGATCTAACCATGTGACCAGCAGTGTTTAGAGGATTAGGCCCTCATTATACAATTATGATGTGTACAATTGTGAAATTTGCTTGTCTGCCTATAATTCCAACATTTATTCCCAAGATTTCTATCGTTTAAACATTAAATGTGCAGTTTTACACTCCAGTAATGATTTATAATGTGTGAATGCATGCAGTCTACATACTGTAGATCAGAAGTCCTGGATTAAAAGTTGATAAAAATTTTTGCTTGCTTTCCTCATTCCCTTAGTTTAGTACGTTCACATATATGTTTCTTTCTTTCTTTTTTTAAGGTCATTGGACCTGACCGGTCCTCTGCTCCTGGGTGGGGTCCCTAACCTCCCGGAGGATTTCCCAGTGAGAAACCGAGACTTTGTGGGCTGCATAAGGAACCTAACCATCGACAGCAAGCCCATGGACATGGCCAACTTCATCGCCAATAATGGCACCACAGCAGGTCTGGCTATTTTAATCACTGGGCTTAGTTTAATTAGAGTTTATTATTGATTAATAAAGACACCAAGATTTTCATGTTCTCATTAAGCACCTGCATGTATTTAGCAATTTCTAGTGAATCAATGAGTGATTTCTCATATGTGGATTAATCATCCAAATGCAAATTTATTTGATGAAAATAAACACTGACATCGTTAGAGCTTTTATTTGTGAATTTTAAATCCGGTTACACTATGTTAAAGCTTGAATGGAAAACGTCTCATGTTATTTCATTAACAGTACATTAAATGCATTCAAGTGACTAGTAAATTATAACTCAAGCAGTTAAATCATAAATATAAATATTGTACTGCTTTGTGATTAAAGTTGTTCACAGAACGATTCTTTATGATTCTTCAACTGTTTTCTCTCTTTTTCTTCCAGGCTGTCCTGCAAAAAGAGATTTTTGCAAAGAGGGCCTTTGTCAGTATGGAGGTCAGTGTGAAAACAAGTGGAACACCTACTCCTGTGACTGTCCTAATGGCCGCGGAGGCAAGAACTGCGAACAAGGTGAGAGTGTGTACACACCGTTTATCATCATCTTTATGCCTTGTTTTATTTGTATTTGAACTTGATTGCCCATTGCCAGAACCAACGAAAGCAGTCAGAGAAATGCCTGTGTGACATCCATGAGATAGAATTTGCTATCATTTTTCAGAACAATGTTCAGCTCAATGTGACACAGACTCAAAGCAGCAACAGATAAGACCCTCTAGCAAATCTGCTGCCATGTTGTTGCCAAGCCTGTTAAGATACACCTTTTTATTCTGTTCAGCTTAATAAAAGGGTTTGATTTCATCCCTCAGGAAGAGCATGAGTCATCGTCACATGCCTGGAACTGAGCCGCAATGACAAAGTGTAGAATCATGTTCACGTTTAGGACTTCAGCTACGAAGGACTTCTCACTATCGGCCTTAAAAAGGCATTGATTAGAAAGTTGCTGCTTCAATCAGTTGTTTTAATCAGTGTTTTTGCTTGGATTAGTGTCTAATTATTTTGGTAGTATATCTTTGTTTCGGCTGAAGTGACTAATAATAAGGTAACAACCTCTGGGGAAAAAATACCTGTTCTCCTGGATTATACAAGATAATGCAATTGTGGAAAAGGAAAGCCAATTATTAAATATAATTATTTTTTCATATTTGTCATGTTTTTTTTATGCCATATATGAAATTCAAAATTTGACTTAGTTACAATGTTTGGTATTAATATGTCTTGGGTTGTAAACATTAATGCGAACAAAAGAGGAAATTTCTTTTTTTTTTCTTTGGGTTCTGTTTTAATTACAAAAAAAAATAGCAGTCAATGACAGATCCTTGCTGAATATGTGTTTCCAACGACAAAGCTGGAAAAATAATTCTCATTCCTTCATTGGCGACATAAATGCAGCAAGCAGAACAAGCAACAAGCCGAGACACATTTGGCACACAGATATAAACAGCCGTCATTCGGCTGAAAAGAAAACGACTGTTGATAGAGATATTTGTGATTGAGGGTCAAACAAGCTGGAGACAACGAGGCAATAATTACCTACTGATGGTCAAATGCCTGCAGATTGACTACAGATTGATGACCAGAAACAGCTGTCAGGCAGAGCTTAACCATGTCTCACATACAGAAAACTTATGCTATGATAAATTAAGTCTTCACCTTCTCCAACATCAGATTGAAGATGAAGCAGCTTTGCAGAAAGAAAACGGTATTGGGTGTGTCCCTCGGTGGCCAGATGTGTGCAGTATGGATGTTATGACACCCTCATGAGCATCTTCTTTAACCAACAAAACCACTGTTCATGCTTGCCTTGTCTTTCTTGGAAGCAAAACCATTTATTTTTAGGAGGCATTGCTCAAAAGTGCAAATCCTCAAGCAGGTGAAACAGTACTGCACAGGACTATAGACTGTGGTCATGTGACTTGCGCACATTTTTCTCCTTATTCAGCCGATTGCTGCCACCCGTATATGACACCTGTCTCTTTATAGACATTTCCTGTGAAATAGAACCTGGACAACAGATAAAGACCAGGAACAGACAAACCTCCATCAACCTGTGTTAGATAACTCCTCATCTTGTCACTGAGGGCAGTCAAGTCTCTCGCCCTACATTTACTTTGACTCTTCAACATGAACTGTAATGCCATCATCAGGTTTAATGAAGGAGAAAGATCCATGTTTTCAACACAAAAGGATGATCAACTGAATGTTTTCTGATTTGCTACTGTAGGTATGTACCTGTTATGAGTTTTCTGAATCTTGAAGAAAGCCTGTGAATATTTATGGTGGGTTTTAAAACTTGCCTCAGAAACTACAGTTCATTATATGCCACAGTATACTGTATACTCACCTGAGTGATTGATCGCCATGAATCAGTACTGTACAGTACTTGAATCACCCCTCATTCCTTCATATTAAATGGATATGGAAATGGAAAGTGCTTAAAGATATAAATAAAAAATTGGTTGTTTATGTAACAATCTGATGCCAAAAATGGACTTGAGATGGAAATTTGCTCAGCAGCAACCGCATTTCCCCTCTCATCCGTTCCAACCACTCAACATTCAGCATAATTTCTACTAATTGCCTGATCATCTGTCACCATCTGCTCTTGTTTTTCACTGGTTCATACCTTAATTTAGATGGTTTTTATGCTTGAATGATTCACTGTGGCTCGACCAACAAAAAATATTCCTCTGAAACTGGTCACGTACAGGGACTGGACTGAAAATGAGAGCCAAAAACTTGCCAAAAATGAGCGCCAGAAAGCCTGGAGAACTATTCCTTAGACTATTCCTTATTCCTTCCTAAGACTTCTCATAGACTTCAGTACTATACGTGTGAAGCTAAACAGGTTTAATGATAGTTTAGCCAGCACGTCGAACAGGTGTTCTGCGTTGAGACATTGTTTAAGAAAAGTTCAAATCTTCTCTTTCATTTGCTCTTGTACTCCTGTTGGTCTCATCTGAAAACCATAAATGCTGCCTAAAACAGCTCTCCTCAGTAAACAAGCATGCCTGTTGTTCTTCATGCTGATGAGATGAATGCTTGAAATAGCGAACTAACGTGTGGTTCGGTTTAGTTACAGGACAGTCTGCCAGCTGTTTGACTCAGACGCTGGTGGAACTGTTTTCTGATGGCTTTTATTACGCCGCACTGCTTTCTTGCTAGTGAGCAGATCGAATGTCCATCCTGGAGTAAAACATGGAATTCTAGCTGCAACTGTTTGAGAATCTTTGGCACTTCAGTGAATGTTGATGATGTCTGACTCACGGCTTTAATACTATAAGTTATCTATATGTCAAACGCTGTGTGACTTGTTCTCATTACAGAGTGTGCTTTATCCAAATAAGGAGCAAAATATTTTAGTGCATTTCATGATTTAGCAAGCCTTTGGTTTCTTTTTCAAAAACGAGTCTTGCCTATAAATCTTGTAAATGTTAAATGTAAATAAGCGTAGAGCTTGTAATTTACTGTATTAAAGGACATGTTCTGAAAAAAAAATGGTAGTTTTAGTTAAACTAATACTTTAGCAAGCCAAAAATCATGATCATAATAAAATATGATCAAGAAATATTGCTCAAGTAAATCATGCAACTGTGATAAAAAGCCTGGGACATAAGAGTTCCAGCTAACATATTTCGAGTGACTTTGGACCAGAAACAAGGCATTTCAAGAAATATTTAAACATTTACATAGCAGCAGGTCAGAGCTTGTGTCTGTAATCTTCCCTTGAGGTAACAGAAAACTTTAACACAGAGAAAGGTGACCGAGAGAGAAACAGGAAATATGACACTGACACAATGCCATAATGAGAGTCAAAGTTTTCGTGTTCTTTTTTCTCCCTCTAATATAATAGCTGCCTGTGTGTCACTAGAAAAAATTGACCTGTGGAGTGGGTGTGTGAGATGTCTTTAGCCTGACACACTGACAGCACTGGGGCTGCAGCCTGTTGTCTGCTGCATGCATTGTTGCATCCGTCAAATTAAGTGCCAATGGCAGTCAAATAAAGTTTTTAACAGCGGTGGGCTACGAGCCACCTCGGCCGAGATTGTCAGTCAGTCATGGATGTAATCTTTTGACCATTTAGATGTCTTAGTGTCTCATTATTGTGCTGTGCTTGAAGTCTTCTGTAAATGTTAAGTAATTTTTTATTTTTTATTGTTATATGTCCTGGTTTGACTTAAACGCCTTGCATTTGAAGTATAGCTCACATCAGTAGTCCATGCTCTTTTAAGCTCTTGTTTGTTGTGTAATTAAAACTAAGTTACATCTTTTTTTTTTATATATTCCTACAGTGATGCCCTCACCTCAGTACTTTGACGGACACGCCATGGTGTCATGGAGCGATCATGATGTCACCATAGCTGTGCCCTGGTACATCGGCCTGATGTTCCGAACCAGACAGAGCAGCACCATTGCCACCTTAATGCAGGCTAACGCTGGACCTACTTCCCAAATCAACCTACAAGTGAGTAGAGCTAGGAAATGACATTCTGTTTTATTGTTGTTGTTTTCTTTAAATAGATCTGATGTTTTTGAATTGGATGGCAGTGCTGCTGTATTGTTAGAACCCATACTGAACTGGTGTGACTGTTTTCTCTTTCTTATTTGAATTGTGTTGTTTTTTTGCAGCTTCCACACAATCTTTTTCAGGTCGTAGGGGTTGAATATCGTATTGTGGTTAAAATACCTGCATGCGGGCAGTGTGTGTTTAAAAAGTTCCAAGATCTGTATGGTGATTGTCTGCGTATTTTCCTGTAGGTGGTGAACAGGCAGGTGCAGATGGAGGTCCTGTTGGGGGTTCAACGTGTAGCACTTCTCGAGTTTCCCGAGCTTAGAGTGAATGACGGAGAGTGGCACCACCTTCTCATAGAGATCATCAGCAGCAAAGAAGGCAAAGACACCAAGTACATGGCCCAAGTGTCTCTTGATTATGACATGTTTAAGGTGTGTGATGGTCTGAATAAACTTTTCGCACCAGAGTACAGTATGTCATACATTGTGTTACATTCACATTTAGGCATTTGACTTTGAATTTTTATCTTTATAAAAATTATGTTGATATTAAACTTTAGAGGGTTAAGGGCCTTGCTTAAGGGACAACTTGGTGATCGTGGGATTTGGACCTGGGAACTTCCGAACCGTCGCCCAATGCCTTAACCACTGAGCTACTCCTGACTGTTACATGTAATATAAATATGACTGTTTACCTGCGTTAAGGCTGCACTATGCCTTTATAGTGGTTTCTTTAGGTTCTGTGTGAATGCTGTTAAAATAACATGTTTAAATAGTAGCTACAAAAATGTTCATATGTAATATTGACCTAGCGTCACATGACATTAAATATTACAACAGTCTAAGTGCCCCCCCCCCTCCCCCCCTCACTCAAATCAATTTCCCATCATTTGCTCCAGTTTGATCTTCTGCCAATTCCCACTCAGCAGCATAATCTCCTCATCATACATCAACCACCAACCAGAGGGGGTGACGGTTAACACATGCCTCCTTACACATATGTGAAGCATGTTTAAACTGCTTCTCAAGGCAGGGCCACAGGGCAGTGTAACACAGGTGGAAGAAAGCCTTATCTGACATTTCTTGCATACATGAGCTCACAGATCATCCCGCAATCACCTAGCGCCAGCCCTCCCACACAAAGAGCTTAGCCTATGGCAACAGGCAGTATTAATATGTTACAGTAGTTCTGTATTGTGTACTGTGATTAATCAGTGTTGCATGCTGTGTGGTGTTCTGCAGAGGACAGTGGAAATCGGAAACGAACTTCCCGGACTGAAGATAAGGAATCTGTACGTTGGAGGCCTTCAGGGTGAAAACAACAATGTCCTGCAGGGCTTTCACGGCTGTATCCAGGTAAGTGTCGAAAAGATACTTTTAACCACGATTTGTTAAAGGGATAGTTCAGGGTTTTTTTTTCAAGTATGTCTGTAATCAAAATTAAGGTGCATATAAGAAACTATAGCTAGTTTCTCCAAAACTAGTTTTATGATAAACTGAAACTAACCATAAAATAAATGTGTGCTAAATGCACAGTAAATTTGAAAAATACCAAGTGGATTTAGCTCATTGGAATTGCAGAAGCTTCATATAGGAATACATTTTTTCACAGAATGAGGGTTGTGGAATTTGGCTCCGATTACTCACAGTGTACTGGAGATCTGTGTGACAAACTTCATGGTTCGTGTACCGAGCCGGAAAATTTATAACGAGCAAGACCTATGGTGACGTAGTTACATATATGCTCCTGAACTTTGATTTAAGACAGACTTGAAAAAATCTGAACTATCCCTTTAAAGCCATGAATTAGTAATACGTTGTATGTAGTTTGTTTCTCTGAGCACAACTTGTAAATCTTATTGTATCTGTGTGTCTGTCACAGGGTGTAAGGATGGGAGAGACCTCGACCAACACAGGCAACATCAACATGCAGCAAGGTTTGAAGATCCGCGTAGAGGAAGGCTGCGACCCGGCCGACCCCTGCGACTCCAACATCTGTCCTGAGAACAGCCACTGCATGGATGAGTGGAGGGCTCACACCTGTGTTTGTGACCCAGGTGAACTAAAAAAAAACACTCCTATATCTAAATGTACATATCTATAGCACATCCCTTTGAATTTCACGACTTTCAGCAGACATCCAGCTTAGTCCATTCAAGTCCATTCAAGCAGGAACGGATCAACTATAGCATAAAAATGCTATAATGCTATAATGCTCTATTACATAAGAGTTAATACAAGAAAGAAAATAACATAAGTTGTAATTTTTAAATAAGGTGTGTAGGTCGTAGGTATAAATCTGATAAGGAAAAAAATATTACAAATTATTAGAATTGAGAGATTTAAAAAATCTTAGTTGACTTTTATTTTCTTATTAAAGCAGAATCTCTCTCTGTCTCTCTCTCTCTCTCTCTCTCTCTCTCTCTCTCTCTCTATCTTTTGTCTCCAGGCTTTTTTGGGAAGGAGTGTGTACAAGCCTGCACGCTGAACCCATGTCAGCACGTGTCCACCTGTATGCAGAAGCCCAGCTCGTCTCACGGCTACACCTGCGAGTGCGGACAGAACTACTACGGCCAGTACTGTGAGAACAAGTAAGAATAGATAGATTCTCGCTGACCTCACGCTGACTCACATTTCTTGTTATCAAACCTGCGTAGCGACTTTCAATGTGAAACTTTCAGAGGCTGATGACTGCATGTGAATGCAGAATGACGACTTTGATTAATTTGTTTCAGCAAGCTACAGTCACAATTCCAGTCGCTAGGCTCATGTCAGTGCTTGCTGAAAACGCGTACAATATACCTGTAAGGCACATCAAGTCACCGAATATGAAGTGTATTCTAGATTGAACATTTTACAACCGTGTGTTGGTTCATATGATATTAACAGGCAGACAGTGTAAGTATTTGTATAGGGTACGCTCTTTCTGAAGTCATATTGACAAGACGTGTCATTTACAACAGGAAATTCTCCCGCGGCCGCTACTGAAGCGTGTGAGTTTGTGTTAATGAGCCGGTGTGTGTCGTTGCCTTGGCTCTTCTCCACACAGCACGGGACAGTAAAACACATCTGTACAAGTTACCCTATTGTCCGCCATACTGTCAGTTTTTTAAAGAAGCATAACTCCCAGACCTGCAATCAACTCCATAATTATTGGCACCCCTGAGGTGTTTGGAAGGCGCTAACTCTTTATGTGTTACATGTCAATTATATAATTTACCTGAATTGTTTGGATCAATATCCATTCGTTCAATATCTTTTTGTGTTAAAAATCCTTTGTTTTTATTTTTTTCTATGGTAATAGATGACATAGATGACATATTTACAGGTTTGCCATGTATATACATATTTGTACCCCTTGAAAAAAATGCTTAAAGGGACAGTGAGTTATTGAATGCTAAAATATTTATTTAAAGGGCAAGTATTTAAATGGGGTGCCAAAAATAATGTTGCCATATATTGACAGAAAACTTAAAAGTAGTTGGTATATACGGTGCATCTCAATTTAATGTTGTTCCACAATAAAAAAAAATTCCACAGACAGCACAGCAGTCTTTAATGAGATTTTAGATCGCTTCATGCCACCTTCCTTGTAGCACCTGCCCACAGTGCCAAAACTACCACTAAGTGGTTGTGCTTAAATGGGCAGAAAAAGATGACCCTGATTCATTAAGCACATGTCAGAATTGAATCTCTAGTCATTTTGCTTCCATATTTGGAGCTGCAGGAGGCTGAATGGTCCCTAAATAAAGCTCCAAAATTTATGAGCTTTTCTCTGTGGGTGGGATTGGCCCCGCTGCCAGCTTGAGCTTAAACAGTGGGTGCAAGGATAACATGAATAAACCCAGCTCACTCTGTGCAGTAGGCTTTTACTTAACAAGTGTATAAACCGTCCTAAGCTCACCACCGATACACACTGTGGCTGTGTATGTGTATGTTCTTTCCTCATGCATTTTTACCTCCCTAGTTATACTACCTTGCAATGGTTCAAACCATTCTAACACAACATTTTAATGTAGCACACCTAATCAAGCTGTTTACAGTATTCAGGTATATCTAAAACATGATATATTTTAGTTTGCTCTCAGAAGTGTGAAATGACATCACTGCTAACTCATTTGCACTCATATGGTTCGTGTATGCAGTCCCAGTTTCTCTCATTAACTAAAGCTATTATATTATTGTTATCAAACTGTATGACATTTATAGTCATTATGACAAAAATCAGTCCATTATACTTTGATATTCATGTTCCTGCCTCAAACTCAGTAACTCTGTCTTCCACTGAGAAGCTGAGGTGTAGTATTTAATACCTGTCTACTCTTCATCTTTATCTGATTCTGGTATTTACTTTTCTCACGCTGTCGGGTTAAATCGGATCTTGATGTGGTTTGTTTAGTTTGTTAATGCATTGAGTTGCAGCAGTCTGGTAAAAAATAAAATTTTCACTTTTATCTGCATGTAAATTTAGTTGAAGTATGTTTAATTTTACCCAGATGTAGCGTACTGTATATGAGGGAAAAAAGAAGCGGGCATAGATCAGAGCCCTGTGGACCACCAATGGTTTGCTATGTAATGCCTATGCAAGAATAAGCTTTGCCTTTGGTATTAGATTTTAAATAAATGTTAAGTAACTACAAGTAACTATAGAGAGCCTATGTTAAGCCATGATTTCTGTAAACTGTTAGCCTTTGGGTTTAAGCCCATGGTTTTATTCCTAGTTACCTTCTGTAATATTACCAGATCTGACTGTTAAAAACCTGCAGTTATTTTGGATGTGTTCTATTAGGGTGGAGTGATAAGCCTCTTCCTCTTTGCAATTTGCAAATTTATATGTTTAGTTTGACTTTATTGACATTTTAACTTGTGTAAAGGGGAGTCAAGTGTAGCCATAGGTCTTGTCCAGCCCGCACCCTATGCCATACCGTATGCTGCACCTTCCCAGAAATGTAATTACACGTCGCAGCAATGCAGACCTCGACAGCTTTGATCAGTTTGCCTGGTACCTATTTCTGTTTTTGATGGTCCACCAGAGAGTCAAAGAGACTCAGCAAAGTATCATGGAAACCTCTTCACAACTCGATGTTTAGCAGTGTAATTGCAGACACACCAGCAAAAGAGTATAAATGCTCACAAAGTGATAGGTGTTGACTTAGACCTAAGCATACAACAGGCTTAAGTGAAAAAGTCACCTTATTATGTTTTGTGTTCTTCACAATTATAAATTGTGGCTATTAAGGTGAATGTCATGTATTGATGAATTTATATTAATACACATCTCTGTTTCTCCAGAGTGGAGAAACCATGTCCTAAAGGCTGGTGGGGAAACCCGGTGTGCGGTCCCTGCAACTGTGACGTTAGCAAAGGTTTTAACCCGGACTGCAACAAGACCAACGGGGAGTGTCACTGCAAGGTACACACGCTCAGAACTCACTACGTATATATTTAACATACTTGTTCATATTGTTTCTTAAATTGTTTTCTGTAGAAAATACTGTAGCTGTTCTTTTTTTTTTTTTATTTGTACAATAGTACTTTTGTGTATATTTATTTCATTACTTTCCTCGCAGGATAACTACTACCAACCCAAAGACAGCGACACCTGTTACCCATGTGACTGCTTTTTCCCTGGCGCTAGTTCCCGAACCTGTGATCCTCAGACTGGCCAGTGCCCATGCAAGCCTGGTGTTGTAGGGCGACAGTGCAACCGATGTGATAACCCTTTTGCAGAAGTGACCAACACCGGCTGCGAGGGTGTGTACTGACAACATGGAACTTATCTATAATTCAGTATCTGTTATGTGTATATCAGCTTACTGCTGGTGTCAGAACATGATATTTTATAGCAATTAATACCACTGAGCTTAAAATGAAAAGCTAATTAAAAGTTCATGTAATAAACATGTTACTGTTATTATATGTGGATGGTGCTTATAAATTATTTAAACCGCTTCATAATTATCGTTGTTCTAATGATTCTTGCGTAATAACTCAGGTAATAATATCACCACCGTAATAAACAATTAAATGAATGAAGCTTAAAAGTGGCAAACTGTATTTATGTAAATATGAAAGGTTCACCATGTCTGTGTGTCCTCTGTCCATCCTATAGTTATTTACGAAGGCTGCCCCAAAGCCTTTGATGCCGGAATCTGGTGGCCAAGAACCAGTTTTGGTCGTCCAGTCGCTATGAACTGTCCCAGGGGATCTATTGGTGAGTGCTGCAGGCTTGTTCTACAAGAATTGGGGCATGAGATATTAAACTTCATAATTACACACATACAGTATATATGCTGACGTATTTATAAATAACTTAAAGTCTGTTAAAATAAAGTCCTTCGGCCAAATCATGTGACTTGCTGAAAGTGGAAAAAGTAGTTCAAGTAAATCCATATTTTAAAATAAAAATTGAATATTCAAACAAGATGTTTTAAAACTGTCTTGTGTATGTACAGAACTTACAAAAGACACTTGTGTTATTTATTTATTCATTTTTAATACGTTAATATGGTACTAGAGTGTATATATTTATTTTTTATAATTTAATATATTATTATTTATTAAGTAAATATATATTTTTAAAGGAATGTGACAACCTGTATTATACAGTACATATAAGGGATGGGACATGGGAATCACCAGGGACCTGCTGATATGATATTATCACGATAACAATTTGTATTGCGATTCTTTTAGTATCATGATTTTCTAAATATCCTGATAGATTTTGTTAGAGGTCTAAACAAGCTTAGCAAATAATTTGCTCCTACCACACAGGATGCTGTGATGCCTCACAATGTGTGAATAATTTAGAGCACACCACTTGTAGGATTTAAAGGAAATTCTACCACCTCAAATCCAAAAGATATAAAAAACATAATTGCAGAAATGTAGTTTATTTCCCCAACACGTTGTCTATGATCTGCTTCTTTGTGCATTGGCTGGCTATTATGTTTTGAATTTTGGACAGACGTGCATTCAGCAGCACATTCTCCTTACTTAAATTCTTGAATTAATGAATTGGTTGCTGTGGATTTTTGCTTTTCTTTTCTCATCTGTGCTGTTTTCTTTTGCTTTGCCTTTTCCCTCTGAACCTTCACACCCACTCACCCCTTTATTCTTTTCACTGGCTAGCTAAACGCATGTTAACGAGGCATTTAAAGGAATCCGTTGGCTAAACATGCTTTATTATAAGGAAATATTGGCAGGCCTGACTCAGAGTCACATTCTCTATAGAAGCAATGAATGATCTCTGTGGTTGATAGTCCAAGCCAGGACAACTGTTCAGGATTTTCCTGTGAGAAAGACCACACAAGTATTACTGGCAGTAATGCAGCAGGAAAGCAATGACCTGATCACTTTTAGGCTGCCTACGGGGATTTTATTGTTTGCAGACTGTTAGTTGCGGGCGGTCTAAATACGGAGCAAAATGTCATTACAATGACACGATTGTGCTGGAAAATGTTTAATTAGGTTTTTGTCAAAATGTGTTTTGTCATCTGTTTAGGCACCGCTGTGAGACACTGCAACGATGAAAAAGGATGGCTGCCTCCTGAGCTGTTCAACTGCACCACCATCGCCTTCTCCCAGCTCAAGAAACTGGTACCAGTTTCACATGTTTAGCACTCGCTAAAAATCTTATAATGGCTTTCCATGGTTAGAGTAATATTCTAAGCACGTCTGATTGACGTCCTTCTTCTACACCACTTAATCAGAACCTTACCTGACAGAGCAATATGAAAGAATCAAGATTAGTCAAATCTATAGGTTTATAAAAATGCTTACTAGTTTACTTCCACTTGCATCTTTGCTCAAACCGCCATTTTCTCTGTGTCTTCTTGTTCTCCAGAATGATGAGATGAATCGGAACGAATCTAGAATGGATGGACAGAAGTCTAAAGACATTGCTTTCATGCTCCATAATGCTACTAAACAGACTGAATCTTTCTACGGCAATGATGTGAAGACAACCTTCCAGCTGATGTCCCGTCTACTGCAGTACGAGAGCAAGCAGCAGGGTTTTGACCTCTCAGCTATGCGCGATGCCGACTTCAACGAGGTTGCACTCCACGTTTGCTATAACTCAGTGAAATTCACTTTACTCTGTAGCATATATCTGTGATAAGGAAACGTAGCAAATAGGAGTGTTAAATTTTACCCAGTAGTACAAGAGTGGTGTTAGTTCAGCACGTACAGTATGTAGTTAATAGTTATATGCCTCAACAAGCAGGGCTTGAACATTTATAGAGCCTGTTAGACCTCTGCAGAATCTGTGAAATAGTTCAAGCAGCATAGGTCAGTGAATCATGCTGCATGTGACATGGCATGCAATTCTTAACACAATTCTGAAAGCATTTGTTTTTTATTCTAATTTAGATTTGCATATTTTGCATTGCATATTGTTCATTTATATGTACAAATAATATGGTCATATTTATGGAGTGTTTAGTTTCCATGCTAAATATTAACACCTGATTTTGTATATTTCTTAATTATTTCTGGTCAATGTACTTCTTGGGAAAAAAATTATTCCTTTTTTACGTCCTTAAGTTGTAATCTGCATATGTGGACTGTTACAGAACATTGTAAAGGCAGGCAGTGCCATCCTAGACCCCAGCAATAAGGAGCACTGGGATCAAATCCAAAAGACTGAGGGTGGAACAGCACACCTGCTAAATCATTTTGAGGATTACACCACCACTGTGGCTCGCAACATGAGGAAGACCTACCTGAAACCTTTCATCATTGTAACAGACAATATGAGTGAGTCACGTCTCCGAGATCTATAAAACTCTAGTAATTTATGATAACCTTGTACCCTAGTTAGCTGTCCGGGTGTTTGTGACACATATAACCTGCTTGTTTAATAATGTCTGATAATGATTGCCTTCCTTCACTTCTAAAGTTATGGCAGTGGATTATCTGGACTTTTCCATGCCAGATGATGTAAAGATGCCTCCTTTCCAGAAGATTAAAGAGGAATATCCCAAAGACCTGCATTCCTCAGTCCTGTTTCCAGAGTTCAGCCACAAATCCACACAAAACAAAGGTAAGGACTTGCATGCAGCATATGCATATGGATTATCACTGCTATCACTAAACGTGTCTTACTAGTAAAAAGTATTAACATTCTTTTATTTATATGTTCAAATTTTTGTTCTATTTTCTTTTTGTATTTGTATTAAAGTGTTTAATATTCTTGTATGCCTGAACATTTTTAATGATCAAATAAGATCGAAATTATTTTGAGACCATATATCTCTACAAATTTTTTTGGAAATTTTCGAAATCTGGGCTAAAACATGCTAATTCTTACATATTTTGATTAAATGAATTAGAAAACAGGTGAGAAAGTAGCTGGTTGGCTAAAGTTTTCAGGATATTTCATTATAAAGATTTATACACAAGCAAGTATATTTGTTTTCAAGGTAGGGGGGTGTCTGATGATCACGATGCCTTATAACTTCTAGAGAAACATATTACATATAAAACTGGTCCTGATCAATCACTTTGTAAAGTTTTTATTTTTGAACTTCTGGGGCATTAAGTGATGACCACGGGGAGAGATTCCACCAGGATATCGCAGGCATGGAGAAAAGATACCACGCAAAATGGAGTTTGTCCATGCTTGATGATTGCTGGAATATCTACAGGAAAAGCCAAACAGCGCTGTTTAGATACTAACTAAATAAAGATGGAACTTGATAATTTAATCTGATGTTAGAGATTCTATGCTGTAATTATAATGATCTAAAATTATTCACCATAAATATTTAAGCTTTATGTACAGTAATTAAGATTTAAATATTTAAACTTTAAAATGTATAATTTGAGGTTGTATCTTAATAGTCTGGGAAGCTACACAGCAATTGGACAAACCCACCCACAATTCAGTCAGTTGTTCATAAAAAAAAAAGCATAAAATGTTACATGAAAACCCAATAAATGAAGCAAAAAAATATTTTTTCATATAGCATTATTTATATTGATTGGTGGGGCACTATTCTCACTTTTATATCATTGAAAAGTTATGGAACATAATCGCACACACCCTCATAATTTTGAATTATTTTGATGCAGTTTTGCCCTGAAGCTGCATCTTGGAAACTGGAGCCAATTAACACTCAGGACTTAATTTTCCTTCATTAGTGATGCAATTATGGTAAAATGTAGCTACTTTCATTTCCGAGGTTTTCAACCTGTAGACCAATGTTATTCTACATAAATGTCTACATTTATGGTTTAAGTGCTAAAGCTAAACTGTCTTATGACAACATTAGATTTTTCATCCAAAATAACACAATACATTTAGCTTTAAGATATGTACATACAAATATAAATGAAAAACTTTTTCCTTTAACCTGTTATGTGAGAAATATTATACCCATTCAAATTCAGTGCATTTTCCCTCTGCAGTCGTTCCAACAGAGGAACCAGCATCTCAAACCCAGACAGCTGAGAGAGACCCTACTCAGGGTGATAGGAGGAAGAGAGAAGCTACAGAAGGACCTCCTCAGTTCCCTGTGGCTGCTGTTATCGTGTACCGAACACTAGGGCAGCTCCTGCCTCAGAGTTATGAATCTGACCGACGCAGCTTCAGGTACCCTATAATCCTACCATCAAATGTACTTGGGAAATGACACACTTTTCTGTCTGTTGGTTGTCTGTCAGATTTTGAAAGCTCTTTCTTTTGGCTTGGTGTTCAGGTGTTCTACCCCAGGCAATGTACAGTATTGTACCGTACATGCATGTGTTATGTTAATTCAAGGATGTTATTTTTTGTGGAACACTGAAACAAGGTCCTGTAGTTGCTTTGCTTTAATTTGACACTGACACCTTTATCATAAGACTTAAAAACTTTCAAACAATAAGCCAATATTGTGTAGGTGCCCCTTGTGCCACAAAAAAACAGCTACACCTCCTTGAGGCATGACTCCACAACACCTCTGAAGGTATGCTGTGGTGTCTGGCACCTGGACGTTAGCAAAAGATCCTTTAAAGGCTGTAAGGTGCAAGGTGGGGCCTCCATGGCTCAGACTTGTTTGTCCAGCAAATCCAATGAATGCTTGATCGGATTAGAAATCATGGGAACTTGGAAACCTGATCAACAACCTTGAACTTTTCGCCTGCTACGCTTGATGCAATATTAAATCTGGGACTTACATGTAACAGCTTTAATGATGTTTGTTTGATAAAACTTTATTCTGCAGTTCACTCTCTGTTGATCTGATTTGGCTCGCTGTAACAGCCCCCAAGTGGCTGCTTTAAGCACAAAATAAGATCTTCAGTGCGTTTAGATTAATTTCCTCATTACAAAATGCCTTTCACATGATATGTAAACTTCAGTGGCAGGTTATTAGTATGAGAAGGCCACGTCCAAATATTTAGGACAGCCGATAAGGTACAGCTGTTCCTTCAGATCCTGAACACAGTTTGACATACAGTAGAACCGGTGACAGAGCAGGTCTATTTCAGGAATCAGCATCGCTCTCTTCCTCTGCAGGCCTCCCAATCGGCCCATCATCAACACCCCCATCGTCAGCACTACAGTGCACAGTGAAGGCCAAACCCTGTCCATGCCGCTGGAGCAGCCCATCACACTCGACTACATACTGCTGGAGACAGAGGAGAGGTCCAAACCTGTGTGCGTCTTCTGGAACCACTCCATCGCGTGAGTTTCTCCTACTTACTCCTATGCACCCTCATCCAAACACTCATATTTGTTCATGATGTTTATGATATTCTGATCACCAAAATCAGTGCCAAATTCAAACCTACTATCTCAGCAGTGTTTCTAACTTTAAATGAACAAACATTATGTAAATGAGGATACGTATCATTCACATTTAGGCACTTGAGTTTTCTCTAATAATATTCTGTATTGTATACTAACCCATTCTGGTATGTTGTATATGTGTGTGTTGTAGGAACGAAGGGATAGGAGGTTGGTCCCCTAAGGGCTGTGAGCTCACCTTCAGAAATAAAACCCATATCAGCTGCCAATGCAACCACATGACCAGCTTCGCGGTGCTCATGGATATTTCCAAAAGAGAGGTACAGTAGGGCATCTCCATGAGCTTGTTTAGTGTTAGCGTCAGTGCAGTTTCCTAGTATTAGCCTGGCACTTACATTCCTGCTCTCCCAAGAGAGGATGAATATTTAAAAGTGCATTAGGATTAACAGGTCGTCTTTTTTTCAATATTAGGTCTCTAAAGGTTAGGAGGATTCAAAATAGTCATTATTCCGGCCCATGTTCAGGAAGCTCCGTCCTCAGGATCAATGCTTATTTGTAGAGTGCCTATAAAATATTGACAGTGGGCGCAGGGAAAGACAAAGAAGAATTGGTGGAGTGCAAAACTGCTTTGAAAAGGGGCTTCTCAGACTTAATAGACTTTTGCTACAGCCCTGACTTAAACCTTTTTGTTTTGTTTTTATTATGTTCCACATACCTTTAATGTTACTTGGAACAGTAAGGTATAAAAAAAAAACGATAGATTGACATCACAGTCAAGTCATGCCTTGAGTCTCCTCGGAAGGCACCAGACTTCTGTGACCCTGTAGAGGAAAAGTTGTATAGAGAATATGAGTGAGTGAAAATAATAATAATAATCCTCATTATCATAAAATCTGTCTGGCATAAAAATTTTTACACTTTTCTGTCAAACAATTCCAGCTGAGATCATTCTACAGTAGTTTTAGTGAATTTTGTGTTAAACTTGGGTTCTGATCTACAACATGCAAGACTTCTCTTTTATCCTTTTATTTTTGTAATCCTTCACCCACCTGACTTTACTTCTACCTCTTCCACCCAGCATGGAGATGTGTTGCCACTGAAGATAGTCACGTATGCCACAGTGTCTGCCTCGTTGCTGGCTTTGCTGATCACCTTCATACTGCTGGCCATCCTGCGGAAGCTGCACTCCAACCTGCACAGCATCCACAAGAACCTTGTGGCGGCACTCTTCTTCTCCGAGCTCGTCTTCCTCATTGGCATCAACCAGACAGACAACCCGGTGAGACGATGTCTCTTTTTAATCTTAAATCTGTAACGACAGTCTATGTAATATGAAGATTGGGGTTCTGATTTATGGGAAGAGAAAAATTTATGTAAAATAAGTTTTAAGTGTGAGCTTAGTATCCAGTGCAAACTCAAATAAGCTAAATTTTTAATGCACTACAAAGTGAATTTTTTTCTCGTCAGAATTTGCTTACAGGAGCGTTTTTTCTAGGTCTGTTTCTAGTCATCAAACCTAAATAATTCTATGCCATGAGGCTTTAATTAGGACTTTGTGCGCAGTGAGTGGGTTGGGCCAAGCTCATAGCCTGTTGACAAATGGCTGGAAATAACCTGCGAGGGGAAAATGGTCTGTTTAAACGCCGGTGATTCACCACTGAATAGAGAAAGAGAACCATTTCATTGGAAGAGATATAATCCCCGTAATTATAAATTTTTTAAACACACACACACACACACACACACACATTACTCATGCTGTTTGTACCTGGAAGGCGGAGATTAAAGTATTTGAGCATTGGGGTTTGTGTTGTTGGCCTCGGGCAGTGGCAGTCTGTAAATTGCTGGGAGCTTAGACACTATGAAAAGGTGTAGAAATACCACAGCCATGTCTTTGGTAGATAGGTTATGTCATGTGTACCAGCTAATCTTTGAAAATTAATGCTCTGTTTTTTACTCTTGTCGTAGTTACTCTCCATATCAGTTTTTCCCCTATTATTTCACACAAGTGTTACCGAAATTTTTCTGTTCGTGTCTGTCTTTGTGTCCTGATTAAAAGGTCTGTGTCATTTCAGAGGCAGGAGGTCGAGATCGTAAAATCAGGGTTCACGAGCTCTTTCCGACATTAACGTGTGGGCTCAATACAGAATTCAGTATTTAGATTTTTTGTGCACCATTGTTCAATTCCGATTGGGTGCATACTTTATTAACAGTGTTGTTGTTTTATTAATCAACCCCTACAAAGCTTCCTAAAACAAACAACGATTGTCTCCAATGACGAACAGAACAAACGACACGTCATAGATTAAAAGACTAGACCTGAAAATACATCTACAGGTACACCTCCAACTGACTCGAATGATGTCAGTAAGCCTATCAGAAGCTTTTAGAGCCATGACACGATTAACTGAGTGTATGTACACTCTTCTGACCCAAAGGAATTGTAATATAGTTTACAAGTTAAGTTTAGTGTATTGTGGATACTATGTTTTATGTGCACCACCTCCGACACCCTTGGAACCTACACCCTAAATGCTTATGGTACACCCCTCTCTGACATACCGTTGTTTCCCCCCTTTCTCTCTCTACCGTGTCTAGTTTGTGTGTACGGTGATTGCAATCCTGCTGCACTTCTTCTACATGTGCACATTTGCCTGGATGTTCGTGGAAGGCTTGCATATTTACCGCATGCTCACCGAGATGCGCAACATCAACCACGGACACATGCGCTTTTACTATGCCATCGGGTGGGGCATCCCTGCTATCATCACAGGTTAGTTTTCCACACTCACATACGTTTATATACAGGGGTTGTGGTGGTCAGCTGTAGGGGATTTTGCACATTTTTTTAAACTAAATGTTGTTTTTTAAATAATTAAAACATTGACAAAAAATGTAATACGTATTAAAAGATTGCTGTTTATTGACGTCTTTTCCTGAAATTTGTCACCTGTTTTTGCATTATAGATGCATTTATTAACTAAATTATTAATTTATTAAGACCTCCGCTCTATGTAAATAGACTGTTTGAAATGAACAAATTGTCAGCCCCCTGCAGTAAATCTAGGTGCAAGACAGGTAAACAGACTTGTGTATGTCTACAAAAATACATATACAAACAGACATGTAAAAACACTTAACTCCAACCACACTACCATGAAGTCATGCTGGAACATGTCACGTCTTTGAAAAGTCACCATGAGCCCTGTGGGAAAGAAGCTTCTCTTTTTCTTTCTGTCTCCCGCTTTCTCGTTCTTAATCATCCTCTCTAATTTCCTGTCTTCATTCCCTCTTCCACCTCGAAATTTCTCTCTCTCTTTCTCTCTCTCTCTCTCTTTTTCTCTGTCTATAGTTAGAGCACCTTCCCTCCTCTGAGGTGCTGGATCCATCAGAGTATCATTTACCCCTCTGGCAGCCATTCAAAGCCAGAGCAAAAACACCTCCAGCACCCACATAATAGAGACCTGGCATGCTCACATTCAGCTCAGTCTACTCCCTTTACATTTCAACTCTGCGTATAATGTTTGTATAATCCACTTTGTGTGTGTGTTTGCAGGTCTAGCTGTTGGGTTAGATCCACAGGGCTACGGCAACTCAGATTTCTGCTGGCTCTCGATGCATGACATGCTGATCTGGAGCTTCGCCGGGCCCATCGCCGTTGTAGTGCTGGTCCGTAAACAAAAAGAAAACGCACCACACAATGAATTAACCATATCATCATTAGAGTGTCTTTTTGCTTTCTTCAGCCATTTTGTTAGTAAAAAAACAGACTCTGTAACTATACTTCTTAATTTTCATCGAGGCCTCACTCATTTGGTGTGACCTGTGCCACAGGTGAACATAGTGATCTTCGTGCTGGCAGGCAAGGCATCATGCGGACGCCGAAGCAGAAGCTTCGAGAAGACTGGAGCCATGTGAGTTACTTTATCTACACACTCAGACTTTAAATACCTGCAGAGTTTATAACGTAATGCTATTCCGAGTCATGGATTTATGTGTTTGTGTGTGTGTGTGTGTGTGTGTGTGTGTGTGTGTGTGTGTGTGTGTGTGTGTGTGTGCATGTCCAGTCCTGCACTGAGGATGGCCTTCCTGCTCTTGCTGCTCATCAGTGCTACCTGGCTGTTGGGCCTCATGGCTGTTAATTATGATGTCATGATCTTCCACTACCTGTTCGCCAGTTTTAGCTGTTTACAGGTGTGTTCTCTATCATTATGCCAATTAAATGCTATAAAACACTTAAGCCATACTTTGGATTCTGGTATTTATTCTATCTAAAATAGAAATAAATGGAAATAAATGTTTAATATTTCTTTAGTTTTGCTTAGCTTGATATTGGTATTGCTGAATATGAAAATACTTTCACAGGATGTGCTTGAATGTGTCATTAACATGCATTAGGACACTCAATAACGACTAAGCTTAGATCTCATATTTAGCTGAGTCTTATTTATTACGTGGATCATTGTGCTTGCATTTTTTAAATAATTCTATCTAAAAGTTTGACCGTTCAAGTCAAACCGGGACTTTTGATTGTGCAGAATAACAAATCTCAATTATGAAAATAAAAGCTTATATCCGTCTATATAATGCTCTGCTTCAGTAATGCACTTATCCCAGCGTTTCAGTAATGCTTGGACACCATCATGGTATGAATATTTCTCAGTATGCAGGAGACATGATCAGACTGTCTGTTTCATGCTGCCCCCCCCCCCCCCCCCCCCCATGGGGGGGGATGTGGCAATAACTCCCAGCTGAGTTCCTGTAATGTTCCAGGGATGCAGTCGGCAGTATAAAGTTGTGCACTGTTTGGTGATCAAACCAGGGTTTTTTTCTTCGAGCGTTCCACACACTGGATGTTCTCGGAAACAACTGCAGTGGGCTCTGAGCCACCTCATCAGAGATCATCTGGTCATTAAATCGCACATCAGGAGATAAGATTAATTCCAATTTCTTTTCTTTTTCTTCAGGGAATTTTAATTTTCCTTTTCCACTGTGTACTGAGTAAAGAAGTGAGGAAGAATCTGAAGCTCGTGTTCACAGGGAAAAAGCCAGTGCCGGATGACTCGTCCACGACACGGGCCTCTCTGCTGACTGTAAGTGGAGGGAGAACTGAAACCTCACAGTCATTCATGCATCTCCCACTGACAACATCAATGCATCTCACACTATCTGTGACATTACTATGATTATTTGATAACATATTTAAAAGTATCTGCACTTAAAGTCAGATTTAAAATAATAAACACCCGTTGGATGTTTTCTTTCTTGATTATATACTCTGGAAATGGCAGTTACTAAACTCTCCGAACTTATCCATCGTTATCATACCTTGTGATTTCTTTTATATTACTGAGAATATTATATTATCTTATAATGTCCCACCTAGTAACAATTTGAATGAGCAGCTGGAAAGACTGTCTGCATTTCAGCACATTTCATTGTGTGCATGCCAGTGGGTGTGTTTTGCAACCAGAAACCAACCAACTTCACTTCGCAGTGGAAACTGTGAAATAAGATTGTTTGCAAAAACATGTACATATTAGCTAAATGTTAAATAGGTGCTATTTCCAAACAACCAAGAGTGTGGCTGCTGTAAAGTTGATCAGGTAAAAAAGTGTGTTCATTACATGGAGCATGATCATTTGAGTATCAGCCTTACAGACCGATGTGAACCAACCTGGCTTTTATAAAGCTCGGTAACATTTAAAAGTCTCTGAATATCCGGCTAATGACAGGAAGCTGCTACTTTCCTTAATCCAGTAAATCACTTGGAAACATTAAACTTTAACGTTAAGTGCCAATTAGGAGGCTTTTTACACAGCCTTAGCGTATCAGTGTTTACTCAAATGAAAAAGCTGCAATGAGCATGTCGTCGCTTTACAACAGGGTGACGTTTCCATCATCTAAATTTGTCATGATGAGAAACAGCACAGTCATTGCGTCCAACGCAAAGAGGTTCGCTAATATTTACCTGCTTCAGCAACGTCGATAAATCAGTAGTTTTTTTTATCTGCAGTGAAACTCGGATGGAGGTGTTTTTACAAAGTTAAATAGAAACTCAGACGATCACATCTGAGAGGTTTGAAAAGCATCTACACTTCTTTGAACAGAATAGTAGGGTAGGGATGGTAGGAGGAAATGGGAGCATTTGAAACGAATGCCATTTTAAAATAAAGGTTCCTTGGACATTACTAATTATATTAAATCAATAATTACTCAGCACCATAATATAAACTTTTTGTGCAATGCTGCATCATAAACTTCTTTCCATTCTCAGCGCTCTCTGAACTGCAACAACACGTACACAGAGGACGGCACGATCTTCCGCTCAGCTATCGGAGAGTCCACCGTGTCTCTGGAGAGCACCATCAGGTCAGCCAAGAGCCACAGCGGTTACCTCGCTTACGCTTTCAGGTAACAGCCTGCTGCATGCATGGCTTCCCACCTTCCCTTTCTTTTTTCTTTCACCATCTTTGTCTGTTTTGATCTAATTCCTTTACCCTTTTTCTTTTTTTTATCTGAATGTCTATTATACCCAACAGTTGTCGCTCTCTTTTGGCTCAAGCGCATGGCTCTCAGCATCACTGCAGTTGTATACACACATGCTAACACACAAATACACTTTTACTTTACTATTGTGTGTGTGTGTTTTTTAAATGTTTCATTGCAAATCAAGCTCAGTGAAGTTACCGTATGGTTCCACGCCAGGTAATACTGTAGTGTCTATGGTAATAATTGTTCCAAGATTAAAAAACAGATAAAGTTAAAGGCACATTTAATTATACATAAAAATGTGCAAAAATGAAAATCACACAAGTACACTTTTACATTACTTTTATGATTTTCTTTTCCAAAATGTTTTTTTTGCAAATCAAGGTCAGTGAAGTTACCATATATGGATAATTGCCAAGTAATAGGGTTTAAGGAAATGATGTATAATTGTATTTATTTTTTCATACAAATGTGCAAAAAAAATATAAAGAAAATACAAAATATACAAATCAACATGAAGATTGAAGGATGGTAACTTAATTGACCTTTATTTGCAACATTAAAATGACAACAATGAAAAACTTGGGGAAAAATTCATAAAATTCATCTTTGAAGCTCGTTCAGGAAGCTATATAATCTGCAAATATGTAATATCTGCTTAAGGTAGAGTGGGTTGGGGACGTGTTTAGGGAATTTTAAACCCATACACAACAGACTTGGTTGTAGCATAAGTGCCGCTCGCTAACGTCAGTCATCAGGAGTCTGAACTTTGGTGCTTTGTCGTACCAACACACCTAAAACCCTAGAATTACTGATACAGTGTTAGATTGATGAAAGTAATTTATTAACCTAAAATTCACAATTGTTATAGAAGAGGTCAACTCCTTATGGCAGGTTTAACCAGATTAGACGACTTTTCACTGTATCATTAATTCATCAAATAAAACATATTCTACTGTACAACAAAGCCCAAGTGCTGCTTAAGATAATGATTTAATACTTCTCTGTATTTCTGTATATTATTTGTATATATTCTTATGTATATTATTATTTCAGTACTTTTTATTTCTCTCTTTCTCTCTTTCTCTTACCCCTCACACACAAACCCAGAGATGACCAGAAGCCCAGTGTCTCCTCAGGAACAGCTAAAGCTGGACACACAGACATGGATGGCTCGTTGTTCCACCGAAACGGCACTAAGGCAGATGGTACGAGATCGTACATTCTTATTTGTTATAACTGTTTTATGCACAGTTTTTTTTTCTTTTCTGAAACCTAGTTAGTTAACATGTTTAGCCATTTAGTCATTGTTAAGTCAGGCTTATGTGTTGTGTGGTGTTGGCAGACTCCGATTCAGACAGCGAGCTGTCTGTGGATGAGCACAGCAGCTCCTATGCCTCGTCGCACTCCTCCGACAGTGAAGATGATGATGAGGGAGTTCACATGAAGCCCAAGTGGAACAATGAGCGACAGCCGCTACACAGCACCCCGAAAGGTTCTGCAGGATTATTTATTAATCGTCACTGGCCTCTCATGATTGATCTTTAAATTCACTGTATATTTACAGGTTAGACATGAAATCTAAGTTCTTCTCTTTGTCATTGTGTTATTTCTCCGTCTCTTTCACGGCACAGTGGACACAGTGTCTAATCACGTGAAGCCGCCGTACTGGCCCACTGATGCCACAACAGCGAGTGACAGCGAGGAGGCAGGAGGGGCGGAGAGGCTGAGGGTGGAGACTAAAGTGAATGTGGAGCTCCATCCAGAGAACAAGCTGAACCACATAGGGGAACCACCACAGGACAAGGAGTCTTCAAGCAAGGATGGAGGAAGCATCAACCAGACAAACAGCAACCACCTGCCAGAACAGAGGAAGGGTGAGGAAACATTTAAGATTTAATATAACTGTTTGTTGGACCTTTTGGTTGTTATCAGATATACAGTAACTTTTATACCAAGCAGTGATGGATGCATTGAGGTGAGACTAGTTAAGTTATATGTGGATGGGTTTGATGGAATGCTACATGGAGGGATTGATGAATGGATTGGCGTGAGGCTGCATACCTTCTATGCAATGGCTAGATGATGTAATGATACATACTGTAGGTTATAGGTTGTATTGGGATAGGCTTGAGATTGTCATGCTCTATCGATGGACAGAGGACCGGTTGGGATGGATTGTTGTGAGACTGCATCATTTGATTGTAGATGGGAACGATGTATACAGTATATGGGTGGATTGATGTGATGATTCATAGGTAACACTCTATGTAGATGAAATGGATTGGGACACCATATGGATGCATGGATGGATGCTTATACAGTTTGTAGATGAGATGAATTAGGGTTCTATATGGATAGAGAGATGGTTAGTACATTGGTTGTAGGTAGACAAATGGGATAATGAGATAAAATATAACATAATATATGCAAATTATATACGTGTATATATATA
>JAQQZT010000004.1:14083702-14103393 GCA_030068275.1 Clarias platycephalus | reverse complement strand
TATATATATATGGACTGGATGCTAGATGGATGACAATTTAGATAGGTACAAGTATGATCCATAGATGTGTGAATATTATTTATTATTTATTTTGTGTTTTGTACATTTATTTGTCCACAGGCATTCTGAAGAACAGGATCACTTATCCTCCACCACTTACAGACAAGAACATGAAGAACAAACTGAGAGAGAAGCTTTCAGACTATAACCCTCCTACCATTTCTCCACGCACACCATCTTTAACTTCTAATGATGGAGTTAACAGTAATAATGTCCTCATCAAAGCCCCGCACCGGATCCTGCCACCCAGAGAGCAGAATGGAATGGTCCTGAACATCAACGGAGGCAACCAGTCAGACTCAGAGTAAGTCATCGTGTAACCCCTAACGATATGACATAACACCAGCTTTTATGCTTCCGGAAAACATAAAAGAGATTATATTTGATAATGCATATATATTTATTATATATATAATAATTATATATATATATTTGATTGCTTGCATATATTATGTTATATTTGTTGAAGTCTGTCTGGCATGCAGTTCAGTTTATTTAATGCAGAAGAGTCCTCTCTGTACTTGCACTTTTTGCATGGACTTTTGTCCTATCTGCCTGTAGTCCTGCTTGAAAACCCATCTAACCAGCATGTTATCACTTATTCCATCTCTTTATTTCTTTTTCTCCATCTCTCTCTTGTTCCCTGTCTTTTTGTTTTCATCACAGAGGCAGTAACGAAACCTCAATCTGACCCAGCAGGAAGCCAGAGGAGTCTCTACCTGCATAAGGGCAGCTCTACTCATAATGGAGAAGAGGAGAGGAGAGAAGGACAGACTAACCGTTTGAGAGAATGATGAACATGTTTTATGGATCCATCGGCCTCTCTTTCCTGACCTCTTTAACTTCTACACTCCAGTGGAGAACAGTATTACTGCAGACGTCTGCCTGCATGGGACATGAACATAAGTTAAATAAAAAAAAAGGGAATGTATGAACTCGAGGGGGATACGCACTGTGCCAAACTGCTGGAAGAAGTGGAAACTAAATCCCCAAAATGCAGAGCTGTTTGGAACAAGTGACTCGAACTGAAAACTGCAAAACGTGATAACGAATGTTATCACTAGTACTTATCTAAACTGAATAAGTTGGAAAGATGTCATTTAAGTCACATTAAAGACTTTTAAAGACTTTTAGTTAATGCAAATATGAGCAAATTGTTTCACCAAGTGCCCTAATCTGTTAATCTGTCCTCAGAGAGGAATTTGTACTTTTTTTTTTCATTTTTTTTGTAATTATGTAGATACTGGTGAGATTGACTATTTTGTATGGACTGTTTCTTGAGAGTTTTCAGGCACATTTTTATACAGGTTTTTTTTTTTTTTTTAAGACAACCTGCAATTCTAGACTTTATCCTGTGCAAAATCACAGTGCTGTGATTCATCTTCTATTCAAGTGAACTTCTGGGTCACTCTGGTGCCTTAGAGTACACTAGATGTACACACAAGATAACACTCTTCACATATTTTACCTTCTTCATGTGTACACGTCCCTGAGTCCGGAGAAAGATGCGATATTTTATAGAAAAGAGTAAATTATGAAATGTGAAGAGTTAACTAAAATGAAAAATGAATGTGTTTGCCATGTTTATACTGTATGAGAACTTTTTAAACGAACATGAGACGACTGCAATATAAGAAAACACTGTGCTCTTACCGCTGTCAATCTGTTTCCCATTCTGTTATAACCACTCCAGTGTTCGAACAAGTCTTGAACAGAATGTTGCTTATGTTTTCACACT
The DNA here is from genome assembly GCA_030068275.1 of Clarias platycephalus. Lineage (NCBI taxonomy): Eukaryota > Metazoa > Chordata > Actinopteri > Siluriformes > Clariidae > Clarias > Clarias platycephalus. The sequence goes on along the minus strand of JAQQZT010000004.1, from coordinate 14,101,595 downwards.
TTCTCCTAAGACACTGGAATTCTTGTAACATATGTATATTTATTTTGTATGGTTTTGAGACACTGGACAATGATTGCAGCTATAAAATTAAAATGTATTTGGAATTTTCTATTTCCTTCTGCATTGCCCTGTGGTGTGATTATGATGAATGTAAATCAGATGTCAGTATGAAGAAATATGCAAATGGATGCAAAAAAAAACACAAAAAAAAAGAATTATATTTCATATTTCCATATACAGCCAAAATTTCTTACTAATTATTTTTTTATTTATATTCATTAATTTTGCCCTGCGATGGATTGGCACCCTGTCCAGTGTGTACCTCGCCTCGTGCCCTAAGTCTCCTGTGATAGGCTCCAGGCCCCCCGTGACCCTGAATACAGGATTAAGCGGTATAGATGAGTGAGTGAGTGATATTTATTAATTTGGATGATTCAAAATCTGAACGGATTGTATTTTTAAGACAGAATCCAATTCAAACTGTTAATTTACTCAAACTGTTTTGATGATGATTGACTTTTTTACAGGAATTTATTTAAAACAGTAAAAATTGTCATTGCTCCAGTTTTAGTGTGTCTTTATAAGAAACAGCTGCAGAAAATTTGTCACGTATTATGTGCTATTACATCACAAAGTTTAACAGCCTCAATTTCCAGTCCGCAACTACAGTTTACATTTAGCCTTCAACAGACACTCTTATCCAGACGTTTTATGACATACAACTACTATTGCTCAAGGGCACAACAGTGGCAACTCGGTTGTGGTGAGGTTTGAATCTGGGACCTTCCGAACAATAGTCAAATGCCTGAACCACTAAGCTACCCCTGGCCTTATGTGTAAATATGTAACACATGCAAAACTGATTCACTGAGGGGCATAATGTGGTTGGGGCTGTTTTCAATTTGCGTATTCATAGAATTCAAATTTCTTGATGAGAAAAGTGTAGGTTTTTTACACTTTATTTCAAAAGTACATCAAATAGCTTTTTACATGTTGTAGCCTGTTGTTGTAGATTACTTACATGTAAGTAAGTTTTAAAAACTTTTTTGTGTGATTCTACAGTGGAAGTTCTACAAGTCTCATCCATTTAACCACAAAGAAGCATAAACATACTAGCATACTGTACAATAATAAAACAGGGATCAATAATTTATTACACTACCGCTCAAAAAAATTTGGATCACTTATTTCTTTGTTTCTTTGCAAATTTCTTTGTTTTTGTTTAGTGATTTATTTTCCTACATTCTACAACAATACTGGGGATTTCAAAACTATGAAATAACGCATATGGAATTAGGTAATTATGTAACAAAAACAAGAGTCAGTTTTTATTTTAGGACACGGAGGTCAGCCTTTCTGGAATAGTTCTTGCAAGAACAGTATTGTCAAGTGCATTTGCAAAATTCCTTAAGCACCATAATGAACCTGGCTCTCATGAAGACCTTTCCAGGAAAACAAGACCAAAACTTACCTCTGCTGTAGAGGAGAAGTTTATTTAGAGTAACCAGCCTCAGACATCACCAATTATCAAACAGCACCTCATGTTAGAGCCGTTATAAAGCATCACAGATCATGAGATCAACAGTTGAAATGAAAGTATTGCATATTTTGGACGCCATCAGCATTGTTTTACAGTGTAGACGGGAATAAAAATCAGGAAAGACCATGGAGTTAGAAAGTGATCCCAAACTTTTGAACGGTAGTGTATATACCCTGACTACTATTAATAAAAGAAATGTAATAATACCATAGTATACTGTATATACTACTCTAATTATACTAAAACAGCTCTACCTCATGCTCCTTCTGAGAAAACCAGTACGACAGCAAAATTCCAGGTGTTGAATTTCCACCACCGTGACCATAAGTTCGACTAATCAGCATATAGAATGGATGCATGAATTCATACCCAGAGTATTAAAATAACACCATATAGAGTTTCTATAGTTGTATCAGAGGGGAATTTTACTGTAATCAGGTATACTGATCAGATATATAGTTGCTCTATGTTACAGCACTCTGACCTGGTAAATGTTCATAATCCTTACTTACCCCAACATCTGGGCTCATATACACAGAAGTAAGAGATTTTTATTGTGCACAAAGACACAATAACTAAAGTCACATGGGAAAGTGCTCTTCAAGCACAGCTCTCCCACATACAGCCCTGTATTCTGTAGATATTCAGCTAATCTACAGTATCTCTCTCTCCTTCTTTTTACCCTGGCGTTTTTTTTTTTTTTACTGCCCTACTTAAAAGTCTGCCTGAAAACCCGAGTCGACGTCCTGAGGAAGAATCAGAAGTGCAGGTCCGAAGCAGCCATATTTCATCAGGCACATAAAATCCATAATGACTCCTCGTGGATAATGGCTATAAAGATGCATTCCTAAGCTGACACGCAGGACACAGATCAGCCGACGGAGGCAGAGATGTCAGTGAGAACCGGGGCCTGGGCCTCCATTCTGCCGCGGCGTAAGAGTAGAAGCGCAGGTAGAGTTTCAGCAGGCTTAAGAGATGTCAGTCAGCATGGTAACAATAGATTTCCTTCATCTGAAAGGCTGTGGGGGGAAAAAACACTTACGTACCTGTTACCACTCTGATAGTGTAGAGAGAGAGAGAAAGTTGGGCTGAGGGGTGAAATGGGATTTAGAATAGGGGTGAGATAGAGAGATATATCGCCCAGAGTGTTACAGGAATCAACAGGCTAGAAAATGCCCACAGGATATGACTAACATCATTCTCTACTCCTGGGCGTGAAATAACAAGAGATGGAGTTATCAAAACACTTGTTTTCCTTCAATCACTTGCCGCCGGGACTCACCGCAGTCCTGAATTAGATAGCGGCCTTACTAAACAGCCAGTGAATCAGCAGTGCAGGTATATGTATCATACTTTAAAGGGTAATTTAAGGTCCCGTGTCTACCTCACATGAGCTAAACACATTTGTTTGGATTGAATTTTCCAAATGCATAGCTTCAGGTGACAGAAACGAGATTCTACCGGTCAGTGTGTATTAAAGTAGGTCAAATTGTTAACCATAATCCCATATTTTAAGTGTATAAGTGTGTTATACAAATCTATTTCAGACACCATGTGCAGCCTTTTTTTTTTTTTTCATTTTATGTTTTTTGTTTAAGCCTGAGTGGCACTGTGGCCTTGCATGTCCAGGGTTGAGGGTTTGAGTCCCACCTTGGGTTTGGGTGCATGCATGTTCTTGCTGTGTTTTGTGGGTTTCCTCCCACAGTCATGCAAAACATGCAGGTTAGACTAATTGGCATTCCCAACTTATCTGTGAAGTTGTCATATGTGTGTTGATTATACTGTATATATTTTTTCATTTAGATCAGTGAGCTTCTGTTCCATGCATCTAATAATCTAGAGTTTAAAATGTATTTTCAATTCAATTCAATCTTACTTGTATAGCGCTTTTAACAATGGTCATAAAAAAAATCCCCCTTTATGTTAAGATAAAATTATACCTGTGACTCCTTCCAATCACCCTGACTCCTCTATCCTGTATTATACAAAACCATAAACTTATTTCCTATCCTAATTCTAATGTGTACCGACTGTCTCTTCTATGCGATTATGTTCATCCACCATTTACAAAGTTGTCCAACAAGCACGTTTTATAACACGTCTGGGCTAACCTTGCCAATGTTTCTGAAGACTGAATGTCTGCTAGCTCCAGTGGCCTAACTGTAACGCAACTTTCTCTTTGTATGTGTAATGCACTGTTATTTTTCCAGTCATGTGGTTACTGGAAGCGGTGAAGCGTCTCAGAGGTATGTGAGACTGACATAAGAGAACAAGTGCCTTCAATTATTTAGGCATGGGAGGTGTTCTGCACCTGGGAGACACCCACATTATCTACAGTTCCATCATAGTGTTAACAATGAAACAGGAGCCATGAAGGCAGGAAGGATCTCTGTGCTGAGCATGTGAACGGTGTCGATGCTCGGAGTGGAAATGCTCTCACGAGAGGCAGGTGGTGTGAGACCTGAAACCATTCAGCGTTTATTGTGGTTCATAGATTGAGTTTCTAGATAGAGTTCTGTTGGAACGAGAGACTAATATTGTGTTATTTCTAAAAATTTCATATTTATTTAATATTTTGACATTTTTGTAGGTATATTTATTCAAATGTACCCATGATATGCCATTTTCAAACATTATGCATAGTTCTTTTTTTTAAATTATAAATTCTTATTGTTCTTGTAGGAAAAAAAAAACTACCCAGTTGAATTTCACAGGAAATTTATTGTGTCAAGCGATGGGAAATAATCTTGTGGCGCCACCATCTGGTCATAATTTAGAATTCATTTACTTGACTTTGACATGTTCATTACTCACCGCTTAGCTAAAACAATGTAGAGTATCGTAAGATGTCCTTGAGATCTCCTCTAGACATCCTCAAAAGTTAAATGTTAATACTTTGTTAAACTGTACGAATAATCTTTCTTTAAGAACTTATGAAATAATACATATGGAATTAAGTAATTATGTAACAACAACAACAACAAGAGTCAACTGTTATTTTAAGACACTGCGCTCAGCCTTTCTGGAACAGACCTTCCCAGACCAAAACGGACGACTCCGAAGAAATAAAAATCAGGAAAGACTTAGAAAAGACAGGAATTGAGTTAGAAAGTGATCACAAACTTTTAAGCGGTAGTGTAAATGTTACAGATGAGTCACATATATAACATCTGTAACATTTATACCATAACCAGGGAATGTAAAAGTGCTGTGTTTACATTCAGCGGACAGACTGCCTCCCAGGATGAGCTGACATTTCACTTTTTGCTTCCTCTATCAAACGATCTGAATACTGAATAGCTTCAGAGAAAGCAAAGCTATGGGGACTCTGATAGAAGAATTCAGTAACAGTCAAAACCTTTTAATTCCAGAGTCGATCCTGATTTATTTTTTTGACATTGTGAAACAATGCTGAAGGCATCAAAAATATACAATAATTCAATTCGATTCAATTCAATTTTATTTATATAGTGCTTTTCACAAGGGTCATTGTCTTAAAGCAGCTTCACAAACATGAAAAGAAAATTTAAAAAAGAAAATTTTTGGAAGTGTGTATGTGTCTAGATGATAATGAGATGTACAGTATGAATGAATGATGAATGAAGTGTCTCTGATGAGCAAGCCAAGGGAGACGGCGACAGTGGCAAAGGAAAAACTCCCTGAGATGGCAATAGGAGGAAATAAAATAATCTCATTTGAACAGTTGATATTGAGATCTATCTGCTACTTATGCTCTGTAAAGCCGTTATAGCGGCTCTAATCTGAGGTGCTGTTTGCTAATTGGTGATTTCTGAGGCTGGTAACTCTAAATAAACTTCTCCTCTGCAGCAGAGATATGTTTCTATCTTACTTTCCTGTGAAGGTCTTCATGAGAGCCAGTTTCATCATGGTGCTTGATGAGTTTTGCAAATGCAAAACAAGAAAGTATTCCAGAATAGCTGACCTTCATATCTGAAAATAACACCTGATTCTTGTGGTTACTTAGTTGCCTAATGCCATATGTGTTGTTTTATAGTTTAGAAGAAAATCAAGTAATGTTTTAGAATGTAGAAAAATAAATCAAACCTTGGCACCTGGATATCAATATAAAATTCATGTAAAATGCAGGAGGCTTTTTTCTTTTTTGCTGCTGAAAAATCTAGCTCAGAATGATCAACTACAAGTTGCCAAACTTCAATTCATACTGGTAGTCCATCTCCACCATCTTGTTAGAAATGGATTGCCACTATGTATTAATACTACATTGTCCATGGTCTTAAGAAAACCACAAAACAGAAATGCATTTCTGTCCATTAACTATACCGCTTATTATGTGATTAGGGTTCAATTAAACTGTGCAAGCAGGTGGACTGGATGTTTAAAACTAATCAGAAGAACAAAAAACATCCAAATACAGTATGTAATATCTAATGCATTTATATGCAATAACATGTTAAATTCGATTTATTCATTTCTTCTTGTGTCTTGTAGCACCAAAATCAAAATGGTGTATCCTCAAGAGTTCTCTTGTAAGGGACCCTTGTGTATGCTCTCTTGTTCAGTGCTATGAATATCCACTCTTGACTTCTGAGATTGCAGTTGCCTCTAGGCCTTTCATACTGTCTGCATGTTGCAGGATGGTATGTCTGCAATTCCCTTAAATGTCATTTCACCAGAAGGAGTCTTTAGGGCAAAGGTTGCTGGTGAATAAACAGCTCAGAAAAGTTTAGGCTAAAGGTCACAAAAATAATGCTAAGTTCTTTGGAGTTGCCGCAATGGACCATGTTTTGTGGCCATGTTTTAAGACAGAATTAGGTAAGTGGTTATTTTTAGTCTATTACATAATGCCATTCGTTCGGTTTTGTTACAGGACTTCTTCTCTTTTTTTGCAGTGATTAAATAATTGAAGGCAGTGTAACAAAAAATTATTATTAATTATTAGTACTGCTTCATCCTGGTCAGGGCTGTGGTGAGTCCTTGGTGTATACCAGTAACACAATTCATTTAGGAGTAGAGGCTGGATGAAATGCCAGTTATAGGATGTGGCACCAAGATGTTATCAGCAGATCCTTCCAGTTCTGTAAGGTTCGAGGTGGGCCTCCATGGATCAGACATGTTGTTCAGCAAAACAAGTGTGACAGTGTGCATTATCCTGCTGACAGAAGCTACTGCCATTAGGGAATATTGTTGCCATGAAATTGTGTGTACCTGATCTGTAACGATGTTCATGTAGGTGGTACATGTCAAAGTAGCATCCACATAAATGGCAGGACAAAGGGTTTCCCAGTAGAACATCTCCACCAGCTTGCCTTTTTCATTCTGAAGCCATCTCTTCCCCAAGTAGGTCTTCGCAAATGAGCCTGTTACCAGTTCACCAGTCGTCCTCCCTTGGACCTCGATTCAAGGGCAGTAATCACAAGACCTTTTGTTTTGGAGATGTTCTGATCCAGTTGTCTAGCCATCACAGTTTGGTCAGAGTCCCTTAGATCCTTACACCTAGGCATAATTTTCATTCCTCCAACACAAGAACTTTAAGAACTGACTGTTCACTAGTTGTCTAATATATCCCATCCCTTGACAAGTGCCGCTGTAAAGAGACAATCAGTGTTATTAACTTCACCTGTCAGTGGTTTTAATATTATGGCTGGTCAATGTAGATATGGAGGACACTATTATTTTGTATGACCACCTTTAACTTTGATTACAGAGCTCAACAGGGTTGCCAATTCATGTGTGAAAATGATTCCTCATCCTTCCATAATCACTTTTTCACAGTTTGAGTCCTGGAACTTGCCTGTTCTATCAGAAAAAAAAGATAAAACGTAATTTTATTGTCACATAATGTTGTTGAGGCGAGACCTGAATAACTGACGCAACCCCAGATCATAACACTTGTACAGTGGGCACTATGCATGATGGGTGCATCGCTTCGTGTGCTTCTCTTCTACCCTGATGCACCCATCATTCTGGAATAGCGTCAGTCTGGACTCGTCAGACCACATGACTTTTTTCCATTGCTCTAAAGTCAAATCCTTATTCTTCCTAGCAACTTGTAGCTTTTTTCAACTTGAAGTGGTGTTCAGCTACGCAGCTATCTTTAGTGCCAACTGATTGAGTTCTCATCGCATTGTGTATATGTGTGTGTGTGTGTGTGTGACTTTGTGTGTATGTGTGCAGGTTGTGTGTGTGGGTGGGTGTGTAAATGCACTTATTATTACTATTAAACATAGCTGTGACTCCTATTTTGCAATGCAGCTTTCTTTGGCAATCAATGCGACCAAGTGTTTACAGTAAGCTATCTACAGAATGATTATGGCCATTTAATAATAATAATGTCTTTCCAGCAACATTACTTCACAGTGGTGTAGTGGTTAGAACTGTGGACTTGCACCTCAATAGCTAAGGGTTTGACTCCCATCTTAGGGTCGGTGTTTGCATGTTCTCCTTGTGCTTAGTGGGTTTCCTCCGGGTGCTTCGGTTTTCCTCCCGCAGTCCAAAAACATGCAGATTAGACTGTTTGGTATTCCCGAAATCGTCTTGTAGTGTGTGTCCTGGGATTGGCTCTATGTCCCTACAAACCTGTACGCAGGATAAGCAGTATACAGTGGATGAAGAATGAATGCATGAATGCATGCATGAACGTTTCTTCTAAATTTATTGCTTTTGCACGATCCTTCCAGGCTTTAGTAATGCCCTGGTCATTACATACTTCTCAATCCAATCTCACTCATTTTTATTATTTTCTTTGCTTCACATGCAGACCAATGTGACCCCTCTGCGCCAAACACGGCCCCTTTAAGACACTCGCGCGAGTGTGATGTCATGTCCTGCTCCATCTCGAGCGCTGGTTAAATCAACAGGAGGCGGACACTCACGCGCACACTCGCTCTCTCTCTCTCTCTCTCTCTCTCTCACACATACACACACATACACGCACGCACGCGCGCGCGCTCCGGCTCACCCGCTCTCAGAGATCAGACGCGCTTCACGCGGAGGCTTTACTGCGATGCTGGAGCTCCAGTAGCGGCCTGACTGCGGCGTGACTCCGGGGGGATTTTACTGCCTTTTAGCGTTGACTTCTGGCAGGTGCACAAGGACGTGTTTACTCTACACAGACCTCTGCGTTAATGAAACTTCGCTCCGATTCCAGAGCTGGGTAAGAGCTTTACTCTCACACTCACTCAGGAATATTCAGTAATTCTCACTGTAAAGAACCGAGTCGAATGAACCGACTCCTTATAGGGGTCACCTGGATTATCACCACTTGGACTTATTTGAAGGGTTTTATTTGAAGTCAGTTTGTTGAAATAAAAAAAAACAGCATTTCTATGCCTTGTGTTATATTTGTCATTATATAATTATAATATTTTGTGTTATTATAATAATAATAATAATAATAATAATAACAATAATAGTTGTAATAATAATAGTAGCAATTGTAATAATAATAATTATGTCAATTTTATATAGAAATATTAAAAGAAAAAAATATACAATTTAAAAAAGGTGAAACTTGTGAATCGATTCAGTTGTTCACCTGAAAGAGTCATTCAAGAAGAATCGATTCCTTCTGCGCAATCATCACCCGAGACATATTATTTCTCCTCTGTTCTTTTTGTAATGATAAACTGTACTGTACTCACCCCATCATTAATGACCGTACTGATGCATTGTGGGTAATTAATTAAAACAGTTAAGATATTTTTTACAAGGTGAGCATAAAGTCCTTCCCTAATTTGAGACTTCAACCTTGTGCTATTATTATTATTATTATTATTATTATTATTATTTACATTTTTTAAAATATATTTTTTACAAATAACAATATAAAATATCTATTAATTGGTCTAAATAACATTCGCACGACATGTGTATATCTAGTTTATATTTTAGGATATAATTGTTTATAATCAGGGAAGGACTTTGTGCTCAGCCAGGATGTTGTTCAGGGTCAGGGTCAGTTCTGTCTGTTTTCACTTACTTTAATCCCTGGTGGTTTTAGAGGATTTCTTCATGTTTTCTGTCTATATTATTTTTGTCCTTCACAGTTGAATTGTGTATGAAAAAGAGCTGGTGAAAATGGGAGAAAAAAAATTATTTGGTGATGCATCGTGATTCTTTTACGGGGCCAGTTTATGTATCTTGGTGTTATTATTATTTGTTATTTATATTTGTTTGCATTTGAGGTGGTAAAATGTTGCAGATCCTATATAATTCTATAGGTGGTGTGCTCTAAACTATTCACACACTGGCAGGCGGAGGTGGTGGGAGAAATGTATTTGCTTAGTTTGTTTAGAATTGTAATAAATAAATAAATAAATAAATAAAACTATATATAAGGGATCTGGCATAAAACATGTGCCAAGTACTTGTGTGGATCAGATGGTCCGCTATGGCAACCCCCCATCAGGAGCAGCTAAAAGACTAACAACACTTATATAAATATTTATAGCTATATATACTGTAGGTATCGTGATAATAATGTATCGACTGCCCCTGGTGGTTTCCATTTAATGCCGTAGTATTAAATATGTTACTACAAGGAGAGCTGCACATTAATAACCTGAGGAAGCAAATGAATAATAAATGAACAGTAATATTAATAGTAGATTAGTTGCACATGAATACATAAATAGGGCATTAGAAACACATTAAGGCACATATTTGCTCTTTGCTCGCTGCGATTAGTCACTAAGTACTCAATGAGGCCAGGTTTAGTTTTATGCCTTGAAGAGAAGCCCTGAGCCGGTCTACTCCACTCTGATCTAGTACGTGTTCCGTTATTGAACAATTTGTACATCATTTAAACTGAACCTTTTTTTTTTTTCGCTAGAAAATTGGAACATCATTCGCTTTGTCCGTGCACAGGCGTGTTTTATGTTTTTTCTCGAGCTGACTGGTGATTTCATTGCTGGCTGGAGGTGTACTAACACATTCACAGTATGTGTGATGTTTTCCTTCACCCCTATCATTTCTTTCTTTCGTCGTGTTCCTTTTGTCTAAATAAACAAACTCAGCGTGCTTTTTAAGTCTTTAATATGGAACATTTTATTATTTCCACAAAATAAACCCTGGCGCTGAATGATTTTGTGTCACCCTTAGGGGTTTATTTTTTGATCATGAACAAATTACATTTTACTCAGTATATTAATCGAAAGTAATTACAAGTTGAACTTTATTAACGGTCGCAAGCTTTGACTTACAGTAAAGAGCTGTGCAACAGTGTAAATCGATATATATATATTTTTATAAGCAATAGTCTTTTAAATGCTTACCACAAATGTTTACCCTTCAGAGTGAATTGTTCCTCCGAAGCGTGTAATAAAACACAACAGGGCATGGTGTTGAAAGAAAATAAGCCATGATGAGGTGCTGTGATGCAGAAACGGAGCTCTTTACAACCCTTTAGCAGCATGTGTTAAGTGTTTTATTCATCGTATACCGCATCATGTCTGTTTATACGTTAGTTTTATTTAATGTTGTCGAGCATCACTCCTCACTTATATTGTTATCAACAACCGCTCTTTCACCAGCGTTTCTTTTTTTTCCGTTCTTTCACTCCTTCCATGAACGTTAAATAAACCGTCTCCTACCAGAGCGCTTCACCATATCAGTGGTTATTATATAGTGTTGCTGAGCATGGACAATACACATCCTGTGATAGGAGTCGTTACTATAGAAACGACAGTGTATTGGCCTGAGCGTGTTAATACTGGGTAAACCTGTGTGTCAGTGATGTACTTATTTAGAAAATGATCAATCAGATGTGAGAATACTGTATGTCAGTGCTGGTTGCAGTTTTTCGTGTAGAAAGTGGAGCATGTGTGTGTTTAAGAAGGAGGCGAGAAAACAATCTGTTTTTACCCCATACTAAAAGTTTTTAGTTTTTTTTGTGCTTTGTGCTTTGCCAGCTCCAATTTGCATAAATTATTGTCAAACTATAGACTGTAGGTGAAAAAATGGGCCACACACAAAGCGCCTGTGGAACCACCTGATTAGATCATGAATGGGGGAAATGTTCTCCCAGTCACTGAGGCACTGAAGCGCGTAGCTTGTGACCCGATAGCTGTGCCATTACACTGAGAGTATTCTACTTTCCTCTGCATGCGGTGCTCTTAATGAGAGGACCTCGCTGAGAGCCGGTAGGACTTGCGGTCTGTATGAACTTGAGATCTGGTGAGCAGCAGGAGTTGGAACATTCAGCCTTAAATTCTGCTCGAGCATTCTCCACACTCTCTTCCACAGGAAGTCGCGCTGGCAGCTAAACGCAATTATTCCCTTTCACAATAATGGACTGTTAAGAGTCCTCGCTTTCATCTGTGTAAACTCGGTATGGTGAGAGGTTCTCTGGAAAAGGAGCAGGAGCAGCACCTGGAAAACGTCTCCGACTGCCGGGTCCGTCAACATCGACACGAGAGGAGTTTGAGTCGTGTCCGATTCATGGGGAGATGAGCAGCATGTTCAGTTGAGGTTCGTTCATGTGGTTGTACCTGGCAACTGTTAACCGAGTTACCATAGTAACAGCCCTGGTGATGGTGAAAATATGTATTTGAAATTAGAAAAAGGGGGGAAAAAAAGATGTTATTCATTTTTGTGATTTATTTTAGACAAGTCATAGCAAGCTGAGATCAAGAACGCTCAAGAAACATGGCTCGTGAACTGCACAGATCAAAAGTGGTTTGGTGAGCAGGGGCCTGCATGGTTTTTGTAGAAGGTAGAGATCATGCCTAACCTACATAAAAGGCATCCTGCGGTCGTGGGTAGCCTAGTTTACGTGAGCCACATAGCAACCAGCAACCAGACACGAGAATATGCAACAAAAATACAGTAAATACAAAAACAATTCTTGTACACCTTTGCCAGTTCTCAAAGCTCAGCGTGATCTTGAACACGTCCAGCAGCCTGTGCGACGTTGCCCTGCTGATCTGTGCCACATCTGATGTATTTCGGTGTTTTCTTAGAAGAATATACAAACTCTGCCGCAAATATGAACTTGGTTTCTAAAACTAAAAACACAATGTATGTCTTATGTTGTGTGATTCAGGCTGCTAGAAGCCCAAGTCTCTTCCTGTGGGGGGTTGTTACACTTCAATATATAGGATGAACCTGACACTGCAGTATACTGCAGGTTATATCTATGCATGATATAAATACTGCAGGTTATATCTATGCATGATTGAGATCCTGATCCATAGTCGTTTCAAGACTCTAAGTACTGGTCCTCTGACCAAGACATTTGTGACTCAAATCAAGACTCGAGACTTAGATGTTGGAACCAAGCCATTTAATCACACCCTGGGCAAGACACCGAGTAATGAGAGGACTCCAACAACTACAAACTAGTGATGGGTCGTTCATGAACGATTCGTTCTTTTTGAACGAGTCTTTAATCTGACTCAGAAGAACGAGTAGTCTCAGAGAGTGATTTGTTCGTTTTCTACTGGGTGCGCAAAGTATTGCTAAACCTCCGTAGGTTATGTACAGGAAACAGAAATGTGTAGTTACCTTTGAGTCTTTTTCGGTCCGAATCGTTCGTTCTTTTGTCACGTGACTCTTATAGACGCTGTGCAGTGCAACAGATTCAAAAGAACGAACGACTCGGACCAGAAGATATAAGAGGTGAGCTGCTCATTCTGTTTATCATAATATGTCCTTCGCTGCATTGTAATATTTTCATTAATGGAAATATAGCCAAAAAATTTGTTAGGGGTCTGTTTATTGAAAATGTAACATTTCATTTAATTTCTGATCAAAAGAACAAAATGAACTATAAATGACTCAAAAAAAGATTCGTTCATTTTGATGAACGAGATTCAAAGAAGCGAGTCATTAAAATGATTCAAACTTTCCATCACTACTACAACCAGACCAGGAGTCCACAGGGCAGTGACTTAGTGCTTAAGACTATTCGAGGTCATGATATCTTCAAATCCCAAACTGCTCTTGAGCAAAAGCTGAGCTGATGGTGCACTGAGTTTCAAGGTCAACTGTATCAAATGTAACTTTGTAAAAAATCTCAAACCAATGAAGAAAAATGTCAAGACTAATCTGAGACTAAGATCAAGAGTCACATGAGATCGAGGCACAAATGAAGACGCTGAGAATTGAAAGGCATTTTATAACTCTATACTTGTATCCAGACCATGTATTCAAAGGTGTTATTGAAAACCAGGGCAAGAAAGCTGTAGGAAAGTGAATAGCATGTCACATTAAGATTCAATTATTTTTCACATATACCTTACAGCAGAGTGAAATTTTGGAATTTGGAAATCAGGGTCAGAGTGCAGGGTTAGCCAGGGTACTGTACACCTGGAGCAGATATGGTAAAGAGCCTTGCTCAAAGGCTCAACAGTGAGAACGTGGCAGTGCTGGGGCTTGAACCCCGACCTTCTGATCAGTAACCCAGAGCCCTGACCGTTTGGACCTTACTGTAAGGTCATTGTGTAATCATCTTACTGTGCAGTGGATCATTTGTAGCCATTCTTTGTGTGAAGGGCGATCTGTCCCTATTAGTCACATTAGACTAAAAGTGTTGTCTTAAGACTGAAACCGAGACCATGACTCAGTCCAGACTGAGATCATCCAATATGGCATCTACTGTAGATCAGGAATACTGAATTCTGAATACTGAGATGTACAGATTTGGTTTTGTAATAATAACAGGTCCCTGTCTTTGATATTTGGTCAATTGTTTATATGTTTTGGAGACGTCCTCCACATGACAAGTGTGACGCTCATTTTAAAGGATTGGCATAGAAATGTCAAACCTAGGAAGGGTGCCACATTAGCTGCGCTGAAGTGTGCTTCCTGTGTGTAGCCGTGCTAGTACTTTGTCATTATGTGCATGTGGGCTTTTACTTTCTCCTGGTTAACTCTGTGTCACTCTGTCTGATGAGTCACAGTGTGTCTCTCGCTGCTTCATTACTCACCAATACAGGCACAGATCTCGGACACGGCAGGGGAATCAGGTTACCTCTTCATCATCATCATCATCATCATCAATAATAAAATAATATATTGTAGTATTAATAATAATAATAATAATAATAATAATAATATTTCTAAATGCAAAGTGCCCAAATGTGAAGAAAGAAGCAAGGACATATAATAAATATTTCGTGTAATTTAATTTATTAAGTTATAAGTATTTAGTAGACATTAGAGCTAAAAAGAACAAGTATGGTACAAAGTTTCTGACAAAGACAAAACTCATTCTCTATACTACATGTCCCATACAAGGTCACAAGAGGCCTGAAGCCTATCCCAGAGGACTCGGGGTACACCCTAGACAGGGTGCCAGTCAATTGTAGGGCACACAAGATCATACACACACACACAATTTGGAAATACAAATTAGCCTCCTCTGTACTTCTTTGTTACACTTTCGGGAGAACATACAAACTCCACTCACACACACAGACCCGAGACAGGAATCGAACCCTCGACCCCGGAGGCTCCAGGCCACAATATTAACCACTGTGCCACCGTGACGCTTTTTCCCAAATTCCCGCGAGCAAAGATTTTTAATAAATTTTGACTTGGAAAACGAACAAGTCTTGGTTTTGTGGGAATTGTCGTTAACCGTCTCCCCTGCTGGGTCTTAGTGTGCGTCTCTTACTGGTATAATCAACATCCGTGCACGCGTGTATTGTTTACTATAACATTATGATAATATTTTATTTTGTGTCTGTATGCGTGTGTACAGCGTGCGTGTAAAGCAAAAGTAAGTCTCATTAGAGAGGTTAAAAATCCATTTTCTCTCTCTGCTCAAGGCTCAGCCTGTTCTTTGTGTCTGTGTGCGCGCGTCATTGGACACTGTGCCACACACACACACTCTTTTTCTCTGCTCTACACAGAAACACTTCTCTGTCGTGATTCTTTTCAAATGTAAAGTGCAGGTTAATTTGTTTTATTTTTACTTTACAGCAGTGATTCCGTTAGTGTGTCGCTCAATCGAGTGTCATTAGAGAGATTTCTTGTTTATTTTAGTTATTCGCTGTGTGCGCATGTGTGTGTGAAAAGAGTGGAGGAAGGGTAACTGTGTAAGATGAGAAGTGGGACAGGGAAGTGGCTCCTTACTGTAGCTTCACATACGCGCACAAATGGACTTATCTGTCGGGATTTATTTTTTTATTTTTTTAAAGGTAAAGTGCAGGTTAATTTGTTTAATTTTTACTTTATATTTTGTGTTAATTATTTTTATGTATTTAGTTTTTTGTGGAACGAATAATTTAAGTTTCCGTTATTTCTTATAGGAAAATTTTATTTGGTTTACGAGTGTTTTGATATATGAGCCCACTTCCGGGAACGAATTATGTTCGTAATCCAAGGTTCCACTGTACTGCAACACTTTTTTTTTTTTAACAGTTGGGTTGCAGAAAGTTGTTCTGCCTCCATGTCAGTTTATGTGAAAATAAAAACATACAGCTTTGTCATCTGCGTAGCAGTGAAATCCAAGTTATGTCTCAAAAAGGAGCAGGGTGTTGTTTAACCAGTACCGTTTCCCAGCAGAGTATCGCTCATACACACTCTGCCACTGGGAAGTGAAAGAGTTTGCACACCGCAGTAGACCATTACTGTTTTGGATTGCAATGCAGCACGACATTATCAAGTTTTAATATCACGCTGGATGTTCTGAGCTGGATGAAAGTGTTCTTCAGTTTTATTTAGCGAGCTCTTTTCTTTTCGCAGAGTTGGCGTACACCATGTTAAGGTAAAGCCTAAGCTGGCTGTGTTGAACATGCTAAAGAGGCTGGACAAAATAAGGTTCCGAGGGCCAAAGCGTGATGAGTTCCTGGATCTGGCCGAGTCTCCAACCGCCTCGGATAACGAAGGCCCCCCCGAGGACATCATGATGAAGCCTCGACTTTCCTTACGAGACCCAGAGGAGCTGAGAGAACCAGTAAGTCAATTATAGCAAACATCAAACCCAGCTGAAACTTACAATAGATGCAGTAATACACTTAGTCTTATCTCAAACACAAATCAAGTTAAAAATTAATTTCACCTCATTGACTATAGCTGTCACTCAAACCCAAACAGCTTTATTAATCAAAACGGTTCGTTAAAATCTAACAAGCTGTCACTCAGACCAGGCTAGCCTTATCTAAATAGAAAACACTTAGCTATAGTGCTGCACCTAATGATTATCATTACTATTATTATTATTATTATTAATAATCATTATTATTATTTATTTATTTATTTATTTATTTATTATTTAAAAAAAAATTATGACTAATCTAGCTATATTTTCTGGTTGGATGATTTAATCATTTTATTGCCTTGCCAGTAAATAATAACCACAACTTTTATGGTTGATCTTTTAACCTTTTATTCAAACATTTCCTCATTAAAAAATATTTAATTTACAAAAAAATTCACACAATTTACTAAAAAGAAAATTATTTTAAAAGAAAAGAAAAAAATACTTGTCAAGGATTAATACATCCAGCACCCATGTGTGGCACGTACAGTAACAGAAGTTGTTTAGAATTTTTTTTTTATTAATGAAAAACTTGCATGTAGCTTTCTTTCTTCATGAGGCCCCACAAAATAAAACCAGTGGCATTTTATCCTATAAATCTCTGAATAAAATCAACTCTCAGAAAGCCTCATGCATTTATCACTTATGATTAACAGGAAATCTTTGTAGGTGGGAACCATTTTGAACTTTAAGTCTCTACGTCACTTAGTTTTAAAAGTGAGCACATGCAATGGTGAGCCATTTTACTTTGGCACAGCATGCACAGCATCATTTTATTAGGTGTTTCATTAGGATTAGAAAATTAGTATTAGGGCCAATATAGGATTTTTTAAAAAAAGTTGGAAAAGTTGGAAGGGGAGGGGCAGGAAATGTCCGAGTTTAAAATGTGAAATTTTAAAGTTGTAAGTTGAAAGTTTTGAAAAAAAATCTACATTTTTGGAAAAAACCCTCAAAAATCTAAAGATCTAATCAAACTTAACTTTTTCCCTGGATTGAGTAACAAGCAAATGCTTGTTATTTATGCCCAGAATCACCAGAGCTTGATTTGATTGAGTTTTTTTCTAATAATCATTAGAGTTTTTTTCTGGAAATATTCTGGAAAATATAAGTTTTTTTTCTGCAAGATTTATTTATTTATTTATTTTTATTTTTACTTACAACTTGAAACTTTCGAGTTATAAACTCGAAAATTTCCTACTCCTCCCCTTCCAACTTTTTTTTTATTTACATTTTTTTTATCCCATGTTGGCCCTAATACTCTGTCAAACTCTATGGGAACAGTTTCTATCCTTACCTTGCGCACTCACTTATTTTATATACAAACCGGATTCCAAAAAAGTTGGGACACTTAACAAATTGTGAATAAAAACTGAATGCAATGATGTGGA
>JAQQZT010000004.1:14025404-14051244 GCA_030068275.1 Clarias platycephalus | reverse complement strand
ATGTTTGTGGCTGTAATGTGACAAAATGTGGAAAAGTTCAAGGGGGCCGAATACTTTTGCAAGCCACTGTATATATTTATTTATTTATTTATTTATTTATTTTTATTTATTTATTTATTTATTTTTTTGTTCCAAGAGCCAGACTTTCATATATTTCATCTATCATGACCAGTTTGTTTGACCACCAAAGAAATGTTTTTTTGTGTGTTAAGCCACACAGTGTCCTAGGAATAATTTAATCATTAAAAAAAACTAACTTAAGGCATAAACCAGGTGCAGATGATGACAGATGATCAGGCCAGTCATTTGTATACTGTTGATGCAGAATGCTGAGTGGTTGGAACAGAAGAGAGGGGAAATGAGGTCGCTGCTGAGGTTGTTATGTAAACAGACACATTTTTTAATTGTATCTTTGGCCACTTTGCAGCCTGTCACAGTCAAACATTTGTTCCCATTTCTTTACTTTATCTACATTATTTAATTTCATTTTAATTTAATGTAAATGAATTAGGGTTGGCTTAAGACTTTTGCACGGTACTGTACAGTATCTGTTGTAAAAACGTTAACAAGAAGAACGTGCATGGTAAGAGGGGAATAAAGTCCAACATTATCTCACAACATGTCATGTTAATCGCAGTTACAGCGATTGTAATGTTACAGAGAATCATATATTTATGTCTGCAATATTTTCAGCCTTTGCCTCTTTATGAAAATAGAAAGGTTGCTGAGTGTATTTTCTGTGTGTGCTGTGTGCTGTGTGCTGTGTGCTGTGTGTGTGTGTGTGTGTGTGTGTACCTACAACATCTTGCAGTCTGTTCATGTGGGTGCAGCCTGAGATCACTCAGAAGCTGTACATTGGTCTGTGGGTGGCCTTTATCTCCTCCTGCATCCTGCCCTACAAACTCATGGGCTTTATTATAGGTAAGTGCATGCACATTTTCTCTCTAGCGTTCTC
Organism: Clarias platycephalus; assembly: GCA_030068275.1. NCBI lineage: Eukaryota > Metazoa > Chordata > Actinopteri > Siluriformes > Clariidae > Clarias > Clarias platycephalus. Next base: position 14,050,289 of record JAQQZT010000004.1, on the reverse strand, counting down.
TCCCCGTCTCTCACACACACAATCAGTTGAGATATACACTATGCTTACAGTCAGTATGAACCCCTGTTTTATCCACATCCATACACTCTTGCCTTAGTGTGTAGTAACCTCAATGCATAGACTGTCATGTGGTAGGGAATAATGCAGCCGAATCTACGGTGGCTGAGAAGTGCAAAACAAGATAACAAAATAAAAAGCAAAATAAAAAATCAGAAATAACTAAACTAAATGCGCAAATTAAATTCTTACCGCTAATCTTGAGTGGCACATGTCACGACCAATCAGTGGTATGAAATTATGACAGAATTGTCGTGTTTTTTATTTATTTTGTTATTGGTTTGTTATTTTACTTTTGAATTTGTTATTTTGTTTCAGTATTTTCTTTTTTTTTTTTTTTTTAGTTTTCAGGTTTTGTTATTTTGTTTTTAAATTTGTTATTTTGTTTTCGTTTTTGTTATTCTGTTTTCGTTGTTGTTATTTTGTTTTCAGTTTTGTTTTTGAATTTGTTGTTTTGTTTTTAGGTTTTGTTAATTTGTTTTTGAAATTGTTATTTTGTTTTTGAAGTTGTTATTTTGTTTTTGAATATATATATATATATATATATATATTCTAAATGTTGTTTTGCACTTCTTGGCCACCGTACAAATCCCTCAAGCATGATTGTCAGGATGTACGGATGCATGTCCTACACCGAACACCTCTATTTATGTGCTCTCTCTTTACTCTGTAAGTCCCAGAGCATGCTTCATGTCTCTCTTTGCACGTGCATGTTTTTTCCTCTGACAGGGCTGTATGCAGGCATCAAATTCTTCATCATCGACTTCCTGTTTAAAAGCTGTCCCAAGCTCAGGGACAAGTACGACACGCCGTACATCGTGTGGAACAACCTGCCCACAGACCCGCAGCTTAAGGAGCGCAGCAACGCCACCGTGTCCAGACGGGTATGATACCCACAATCCCACACTCTGCTATGATCAGAAAAATACTCTGGTTTTTTAAGAGAAAACATAAAAAAAAAAAAAGTGTTGGAGACTGGGAAATATTTAAAGCTAGCAAATATCTCGTTAAAGGCACAATTATCATTAAAGAAAACTATTCTGATATTATAAAAACACATTTTTGCGATTTATAATGCAGGCAAAATATCTTCAAAATACTGTATGTCTGGGTGACTTCAATGCTACAGTAATGAGTGAATGAATGTGTGTGTGCATGCATGTGTGTGTTTGTGCATGTGCGTGCATGCCTATGTGTGTGACATCATCATGAGGAGATACTGACTGTATCTTCCATCCTGCAATGCAGGTCTGACTCTGAGTTTGTGTGTCACACTACTCTTCTGTGCTCTCTCTCTCTCTCTCTCGCTCTCTCTCTCTCTCTCTTTTTCTTTCTTTAACACTTTCAGCTGTCTGGGTGTGAGAAGGTAGGGATGCTGGTGTGACCTTGCTAGTGTGTGTGTGTGTGTGTGTGTGTGTGCGCGCGTGCGATACCACCAGATCGCCTTCCTTTTTACCTGTCTGTGCGAGCGAATGTGTTTTAAATGGACACCTGCCTTGTGCCATGACTGCTGTCTGTGCACAGATGGACTACAATGCTTCCTGTTTATTAGCACCTATTAATCTTTGCTCTTTAAAAAAGCTTATATTATTGCAATTTCCCGATTAGAAATTTTGCACATGCAGTATTTGGTTATTATTTGATTTCTAAGGCATTTTGGGTCCATGTTCACAGACAGCCTCCTGTATACAGTACGATTCTCATACAGTATGTAGACACATGTACGTTAATGTAGTGAAAATCATTTTAGACTATAAGACCCTTTTAAGTGCAGCAAGGTGATGTACATAAGTTTTCATTAACCTCATCGTAAAGTTTCTCAGTGATTCTATTATTATTAATTTAGGGCCACATGCAAACCTGATAATAGTTTATTTTTTAAGAATAAAAATTCTAAATGTTAACAGAAAATTATGGATTTAACATGGGCAGAATATCTGTTTTGCATGTTTGCCCTAATCTATTTGCATTTCCAGCTTACCGTATATAGCAAAGGCGATGCAAATAGATATGCCGTGCCTGAAGGTCAACAGTGAACGTACTGTAAGTAAAAATTAATATGACAGAAAGGCAAGTATTACATTTGCCGAATCCTGTTTATACCAGCTGAAGACCTAAAACCATTCTAGGTTTTATTTAGAGGTGGATGTATAACAATTTAAAAAAATATATGAACCAGACAATAGTCTATTCACTATTGCAGCTAATGGACACATGAACAATCAACTAACAGCCAAGATTAGGCAGTTCATTAACTTTAGTCTCTTAATTTACCGAATGTAACAGTATGACTGACAACATGGAGGAAATAATGACTGTTATATTGAACCCCTGGGTTTTATACAATTGATATAGCAGAAACAAGAGCTGTTGGCGTGTCAAGGAACTACAATGAATGTGTTTAACCTAGAAAACCTGAAGAGTGTGCGTATCACAGCCAGCACAATGAAGCAAACGCAGTAATTTCAAATATGAACCTGACATTTCTTATGAAAAGTCAAGTGGGAGCCGGAACGACACGGATGCTGTGAGTTTTGCCCGGCCAATCATATAACAATCATCAAAACTAATGGCTTCAAGTGAATTTTTAAAGTAGATGAATCCTGGTATGACTTATAATATAGTGCGTATTATTATTATTATTAAACTGCTATTTCTCATCTGTATACAGAACGATGAGAGAAGTCCATGAATTTCAAAACAATTAAACACAAATCGTTAGTTTTAAAAACTGTAAACCATGCTTCACAGAATTCCGCCAGTGCATTCATCAGCATTTAAAGGTGCTTGAACATGTTGCAAACATTTTTTCAGGGAAGTACACTTTAGACTAAGGTGCTGCTGTTCTTTCTATTATTTTTTCATATATGATTATACACTGCCTGTCCAAAAAAGTTGCTGTTTCAGTCTGGCCTGCATCTAGCAAAGAAAACAACTAAGGAAATTTAAAGTGATTAGAATTGGGTTAACATTATGGAAGAAATGTGGTCTGAAAAAGAAAAAAAGACTGAAAATCACTTTTGGTGAAGTTGCATTATTAAAAATCCACAGTAGAAATCCTAGCTACAGTATGTTTAATAGTGGAAGTACTGTAAGAACATTTCCATACGCACACAATGTATAAGAACTCGCAGGTTTGGGACATAAAAAAAGGTTCGGTTTGTTAGGAAGTATAAAGATTGGTCAGGTCTAGGTTCAGCAACATTATGTGGCAATAAAATGGAGTCAGCTGACGACCTGAATGTACTAAATGAGCAGGTTATCACATCTAATTAAGTTTTTTTTTCTATTCCCTGTTGGCACAGGACTTCGATTGTAAAAGAATTGTAAATGGTTCTGGGAGCACGAGGAATTATTCTCACACAAATACTGGCCACCACACTGTGTGTCGAAATATAAAGATAAAGGCAGTCGAACAAAATCTTAAAGTGACTTTTTTTGGCCATGCAGTGTATTTTCTTGTAGAGCTTTTTTCTCTTTTTATCAATAGATAATTTATTCTAGTTGTAAAAAATGAAAGCTTATTAAACAAAGAAATGCCTCAGAAAGCTTCTCAAAGTGAAATATTATTATTATTGCAGGAGTGAAGGTAGTTTTTAAATTGACTGAACATTAATATTCAAAATATAAAGCCTACAGATTTAAACAGAGCCCTTGAACATTTTTCTTCACTTTTCCCTTAGTAGGTCTACACTTTTTTTTGTTTTATGTTAGTTATATTTTGGACATATTTTTATGTTACTTATCACCTTTAATAAGTGATAAATTGTTAAGTACAAGACATCAGAATTAAACTTCGTAACATGGGCGACTGGTACAGAAAGCTGCGTTTTACTGATTGGCCGGATTTGGATGTTGTACCTCTTTTGGGTTTTGTTCTCCCTGTTTACTGAATTATTTTTCTGAGTAATATTTTATTGCCCAAACGTGTGTCATAATGAAGTGAATTTTCTGTAAGCAGAGTTTAAAAGCGTTTGTTCTATACTTTGGTGTGACTTCTTGTCTAGAAATATATCTTTTTAATACTGCATATTGGGAATGTACTCAAATGAGTCAACTCATGAAATGCTCCTGTCCTTTTTAGACATGTATAAAGTTGAGTAAGCCGATTATAGACCCTTTTTCCTGTAGGAAACGCTCCCTTTAGACTTTATAGAGAAAATAGAAATAGAGTAGAATATAGAGCTTGAATGTGGCCTGTGTAGAATTGAAAGGCATGACCACTTACCTGAACTCAATAATTGGTGTTCAGTCATCAGCATACTGTACCGACTAACACTCATAAGAATCAAGTCCATAATTATTGGCACCCTTCATCAATAATATGTGTATACTGTATACACCTATAAACTGAATAACATTTACAATGAGGTACTGTATAATTTTAGCTTAAACATATGGAAACACTGCATTATTATTATTTATTTGACTTCTAATGGTTTCTTCATTTGTTTAAGTGAAGATTTGAAACCAGTCTTGGTAATATTTATATTCCACAGTCATGTTTGACCATTCTCTTGAAAGGTGTCAATAATTCTGGAGTTGATCTGCTAGGTAAACATTTAGTTTGCTATATTGACTGAAATGTACATCTCACCCACATGAATTCACCCAAATACTAAACACATTAACATTTGGATCTGTCTTCTTGGATAAATTTTAGTAAAGAGTCTGTGGGAAAGATGTTAAGCACCTGTAGCTTTATTTTTTCAAGAGACTTGGTTTGCACAGCATGGTTACCATTGAAAAGCAGAGGGTGCTGTATGTATACAAAAGATAACAGCATTTCTGTTTCTGTAGTTGAATTCTTTCTGGGGTTTTTTTTTTTTGTGCACAGATCCCGCCGGTGGTGTCGCGGAGTAGCTTAGCAACCATTCCCTCAGGAATGAGCAGAGAGGACGACAGTGGCCGCTCACATAACACCAAGAGAGGAGCCTTCCATGAGATCTTCAACCTGCCAGAGACGGAAAGGCCTCTCCCTGGTGCGCCAAAGAAAACGATTGTCAGTTGTTTTTACACTGTATGACTACTATTTTGAATAATTGTCAGCGTTTGTCGTGTTTACACAGTGTGCGAGAATGGGTGGAGGTGTTGTTTGATCAACCGGGACCGGAAAATGCCCACTGACTACATTCGAAACGGTCTGCTCTATGTTACTGAAAAGTAAGAAGACTTTTCTTGTGAACCTCAAGTATGTATATTGGGTCATTTCTCTTGTTAGTTTAATGAACAATGTTACGGTCGTCACTCTGAAACTGAAAACCACAATATACATTTGCAGAAAATATATTTACCATGTAAAGTAAATATGATACTATATTATAATGATCTCCACTCTTCTGTGCCACCCTTGGCAAACCATGTGTTCACAGAGCTTGCTTTGTGTACGGAGCATTGTAATGCTGGAACAGGTTCGAGCCTTTTAGTTCCAGTGAAGGGAAACTGTAACGCTACATTACAGTATATAAAGAAATCCTAGACTGTCATGTGCTTCCAATATTGTGGCAACACTTTGTAGGAAAAAAACACATTTCCAGTAAGTGTGATGGTCAGGCGTCCACATATCTTTGGCTGTACAGTTTACTGTATATACTGTAAGAACATTCAGTGAATTGTTTCCAAACAGCCAGTTCTTACTGGAACTATTTAAATAAATGTAAAAGTTTCCCTGTTTTTATTGTTGTTGTTGTTGTTGTCAGTCGTACAATAATAAATACGGGCTGGAATAAAGATTTTATCATTGAATAAAATGTAAATACTCTTCTTGCTTTTACATCTTATCATTCATCTCATTTAAATTTTTATTATTTATATTAAAACATAGCTCTGATCTTATCAACAAGCACTTGTTGTCTGTTTAGTGTATACCATACAGTTTCAGTTTTCACTAAAATTTCCAGACTTGGCGCTATATACAAGGCGTTCAAGTCAAACCAGGACTTTTGACTGTGCAGGAGAACAGAACACAGTTATGAGAGTAGAAACTACTTTTATTTCTCTATATAATCCCCTGCTACCCTAATGCACTTATCCCAGTGTTTCACTAGCGCTTGAATACCATCAAGGTATAAAGTTTTCTCAGTACTCCAGAGCCATGATCAGACTGCCTGCTTCACGTCTGAAACGCTGGCTTCCTCTAATGCCTCAATCATGTGGAAATGGCTTGGAGTGAGGTCAGGGCTGTACGGGAGATGTTTTAATAACTGCAGAGTTCCTGTATTGTACAATTGGTGCGGTATGAGGTTCTCCTGGGAATGACTGTAGTAGGCTCTGAGAACATCATTTAAGGACATACGGCATTCTCTAAAACATTTGCACCATTCACATGTTTTCCTGCGGCTAAGAGTCTAATCACCGTACTGTGCTAGAAATCTTTGTATGGTTTCATTCATGAGAAATTTCTTAATAAGTCTCAGTTTGGCTTGAGCACCCCTTTTATAAAGAAAATTACAAGAAGAAAATCCTGCTTCTTGTTGATAACAGCAATAACTGCTAGTTTTAAGTGGTTTTACTCGGGACAGTATGGGACACTCAGGGGCAGTGGTGGCTCTGTCGGTTAAGGCTGTGGGTTACTGATCGGAAGGTCAGGGGTCAGGCCTTCAGCAAGCCCTAGCTTCGTAACTAGGATAAGTGAATAAAATCATTTCACTGTGCTGTCAGGTATAACATGAGAGATAGTTATACAAATGTTTAATGCAATATTTTTATTTCCTTCACAGCTACTTGTGTTTTGAGAGCTCCAGTTCCAGATCAGGCTCCTCCAAAAAGAATAAAGTCATAAAGCTTGTGGACATCACAGATATCCAAAAGGTACCTGAGGGCATTTACTGTATGCAGTACATTAGCAGTGTATTTGCATTCTCAGCTCAGGCAGTGAATGCGAGTTTGACTCCTTTTCTGTTTCTGCACAGTATAAGGTTTTGTCCGTTTTGCCCGGATCAGGAATGGGGATCTCTATTGCCACACCCTCAACACAGAAGGTAAGCTATGGATATTATTTAATATGAAGTTTCCAACCTGTGCTCCAAGCCTTTGACTGCTTTAAATTATAACATCCTAAATGATTACATCTGGCTCACTTATATACCCTGTGTGTCTCCCAGCCCTTGGTGTTCGGTGCCATGATCCACAGAGACGAGGCGTTCGAGGCAATCTTCACCCAGTACATGAAGAACATGACCACATGCTGCCACGAGACCTAGTGCATCACTGACGCTACAGAGAAGCCTCCTCTTCTCTCTCTTCCTCTTCTCTTCTCTCTCCTGTTTCAATGAGCAGGCTGGAACTGATCAGTGATCAGTAGTCAGCTACAGTATGGCTAGATGATCTCGCGTGACGGTTGAGAGCAAACAGCAACACATTCCTGTGGAGCGTTTTTTTTTTTTTTTCTTTCTTTTTCTTTCTTTCTCACACTGACGGCAGGAAGGGGCTGGACCTCCTCTCCTGCCCAGACTACACCCTCTCTGAGGAGCAGAGTGTACAGCTGCATATCGACTGATGCGGTACACGTGTTTCTGGACACGTTCTCACGCTGCGTTTCTGATTAGACGTGTTTGTTCGTCGAGGCTTTGCTTTGTAATGCCTTGCAAGATGGTAACTAACACTTTGCAAAAGACTAACGAAGCCTGTTTGTGTTCGTTTACATTGACATACATAGACAAACATGCAACACATAGACTCACACGAGCACATTTAGCCCAGCTCTGATTAGCAGTGTCCTTCAGATGTATTTTTTTTTTTTTAACATCAAAATATGATTACTACTGTAGGGATACGGTGTCATTCCGAACGTGACGTAACTGCCTTTAAATTAATTCTGATAATAGTTAGACAGATATAGTTAGATAGATATTCGAGTTACCGACCTGGATATGAATATGAAACATCACTTAAAACAGTTAGCATTAGCTGTCTATAATTGTAGCACATGCAAGCATTTTTTTATGTTTTGGATGTGTTGCATCACATGTCATTAACCCACAGTGTGTAGACACAGAAGTATTATAATCACCACATCCAAAGTAGTAGTCCTTAATCCTAATACTAGTTTTGTAACTAAAGATATAAAATCTGGATCTAGACCTTATTAAAGCTACTTTAGGTCCAATACGGTCTGAATAAGTGAATATCTGGAGAAAGGCCACACACAGATCTGTATCCCTTAACGCTAGTAAATTTGCATCATTCTTTCTCCACTAGTGCACACTCTGTCTCCTTGTCTCCTCACTGCTATTCATCACCTGAGGAATTAATCACAGCACATTGTCACCTCGCACCTCCAGGGTCTGGGTTCAATCCCAGACCGGATTCGATTCCCCCGCCTCTGTCTGCATGGAGTTCACATGTTCTCCCTGTGCTTGGTGGGTTTCCTCAGAGTTCTCTGATTTCCTCCCACAGTCCAAAGACATGCAGATCCAGCTAATTGGTGTTCCCAAATTGCCCGTAGTGTCTGTGTGTGCCCGCGTATGCCCCACCGTGTTCCCAAAATCTCCTGAGACAAGCTCCAGTCCCCTGCGACCCTGTATACAGGTAAAGCGGTATAGACAAAAGAAATAAAGTATGAATTACAGATCAGTTTATTGTTTGTAGACGCTGAACTAGAAACGTCAGCTCAGCTCAGTAAACCACCGGTATGTGTTACGTAATGCATTCCGTCATTCTGAGTCTGGATTCGCAACGGGCTTTTTAAGCAGAGACCGCAATCTAAGTTCAAAGCGTGCTTGAAGGCTGTCTAGGGCATTCGGAGAAAGTCTTGGCTTCCATACTGCATCGATATTGTTATGTAATTCAAACAAATTTTGATTGATCTTTTTAGAATGCGTTCCGTTTATCTCCAGATGCTAGCGAGTATTAATCTCTTTCGCATCCTCCTCCTCATAGCAGAACGCCTCGAATGAATAGCTGTAGGTGTTGAACAGTTCGTGACAGTCGTTGTCAACAATTAATATCAGTGTTTCACCCACAGGATGAAGAATGTGTTAATATCTGTTTTTCTACAGTACTTATAGCCTAATATCTTCTTATACTTGATTTAAGTCTCTGTCTGTAAGACGGCACACTTACAGTCCCTGGTTTAATCCTAAATCGGGGTACTATCTGTCTAGTGTCTCCATGGGGTTCCTGCAGGTTCTCCGGTTTTCTCTTCAAACCAGATAGACTGGCTCGTCTAAATTGTCCCCCAGTGTTACAAGGATACAGCAATAACAATTACATTTCCATTAGCACAAAGCCAGGACTTTCTTTGTATTAAAATGTGCTTCTGGGTTACACTGACTCACGACGATGGAGTAGGTCACATATGTTTCTAATAGCGAAGTGCCAGACCGAATGAGTCACTAAGAGTTGTGCGAGTGTGATAGTATGTCTGTGTGTCGACACGCTAAATATTCCGCTTGAGCAAATGTTGCCTCTGATGATGATGTTCCTGACTAACGTATTTTCACTTTACACTCCGCTACCGATCATTCCGGTCAGCCGTATAGTATTGAATGTGGAGTAAACTGAAACTTTGGGAGTCACTGCTGGCGATCAGAATGTACGGAGTGGAAATGACAGCACTGCCAGAGACCCATGCTGAAGACCTTTAACCCTAAACATGCTCAGATGGAAGCTTGGTTCATTTTCTGTGCGCTTGTTTTCTGCGCACTTTAGCTAATGCGAGTTTATTTGAACGTCCCAAAGCTTTTAACATGACACTTTGTAGTCGATAATCTGGTGTTTATTTGTTTGTTTGTCTTTGGATATTTCAGATCCGAGTTGTCCTGCACTTGCACTAAACAAGCACAGATTGTATTGTCCGAACACTAGTTTTGCCAAATATTTCTTGCTTTTAATTTTTTTCCTCTCCTCGCTGTCTTGTTGATTCTTTTTTATTTCTATTAGCTTGGTTTGTGGAAAACAGATGTTTACAGAAAGATCGGATTTAAATCCACGTTGTGCCTCAGTTTGAACCCACAGGGATATGAGAACGGAGGCAAAGTCCATCATTGGATGGTCACTGATTGTTGTCACTGTGTCTCCAGATCTGTGCTTAACTCTGGTGTGATAGCTATATAGTCTGGTGCATACATTTTAACAAAGAGAGGTTTTATTTATTTATTTTTTGCCATTTGGCTTCTGTACAACACCACGCTGAATCTAAAATGAAGCACTCAAGATTTGAGTGAAGTTAAGACTTTCAGCTTTAATTCAAGGGGTTTAATAAAAGTGTGGCATTAACCATTCAGCAGCTACAGCCATTTTCATACACATACAGTACACTCATTTTGTGGGTTCATAAATAATGGAACAGCAGTTACAAGGCAATTTGTGGCCTGTTCCATCATTTCTCCATGATTAATCAAGCAGATAAAATGGCATCATTCTGTAGAGTTAGCAATAACATAATAAGTGCCCCATACAACAGTCTGGAACAGCAAAAGCCCTAGAAGACAACTACAGGGATAATAACATAATCCTGTCTATGGTGAAGAAGAACCCTTTCACAACATCTGGCCAAGTTAAGGATGAAGAACACTCTTGAGGAGGTAGGCATGTCAAAGTTTACCGTCAAGAGACAGCTTTATGAAGTAAATACAGACCCTTCACAACAAGGCGCAAACCACTGGTTATGATCAAGAAAATCTGCCAGAAAAATTTTGCCAGATTCTTTGGATTGATGAAACCAAAATTAACATGTACCAAATTGATGGGAAAAGGAAAGTATGGAGAAAGAAAGTGGCGGCTAGTGTTCCAAAGCATACCATATCATCTGCCAAACATGGTGAAGGCAGTGTTATGTCTCCCAGTGAAACCAGGTCACTGGTGTTTATTAATAACCCGACTGCTGATAAAGTAGCAGGATGGATTCTGAAGTGTATAGAGAATTACTCTCTGCTCAGATTCAGCCAAATGCTGCAAAATCGATGGAGGCAGCTTCATATTGCAGATGGATGACCAAAAACATACAACGAAAGTCACCCAAGAGTTTTTCCCGGTAAGGAAATGGGATTGTATTGTACTGTAGTCACATCAGTCACCTGACCTCACCCAATAGAGAAAGTTTTTCACTTACTGAAGACAAGGCGGAAAGACCCATAAACAAGCAGCAGCTGAAGGCAGCGGCAGTAAATGCTTGGCAAAGAGGGAGGAAACTCATTTGTTCATGTCCATGGGTCCCAGAATTCGGCAGTTATTGACAACGGATTTTTATCCAATTTCTAAAGGCAGTCGGCATGTTTGTAATTTATCTTAGTTTCTTCTATTTGTTTTTACCAAAAAATGTGTGTATGAAACTGGCTGTATTTCCTTAAAGATTAATGCCACACTTTTGTCAAACCCCTTTAACTAAAGCTGAAAGTCTTAACTCTGCTGTCTTTTTGATTGTTTTATTTCAGATTGTGGGATGTACAGTACAGAGGCCAAATGGCAAAAAAAACAAAAAAAACCTGTGTTTCAAAATGTATCGACCTGACTGATATTTGTTTTAACTGTGTGCAAATGTTTGTTAAATATTTTTTTATAAGATTAACACAAAATGTACTGAAGAATTAGAAATTTATATTCTCAAGATGTATGATTTATTATTATGCTATTTATGTCACTGGAGTAAAGAATAAATAAATTTAAGTACAAGAGGTTTATATTCGGTGCAGTGCAGTAACATTAGAACCACATTTCTGTTTTGAAAAAAAAAACTATCTGTTATAAAGTCATGATGTGGTGTGCATTTTGTAATGAAGTAAATAAGATTTAAACGATGTTGTCTGGATTTTATTTTGTTGTTTAACTCCTGCATATTTCATTGTATGTTTAACCCACCAATCAGCCATAACATTAAAGCCACCAGCCTAACATTGTGTTATGTCCCCTTATGCCATCAAAACAGCTCTTGACTCGTCAAGGGCATGGACTCCACAAGACCTCTGAAGGTGTGCACTTGTATCTGGAACCAAGATGTTAGCAGCAGATATTATGTCCTGTAAATTGTGAGCTGGGGCCTCCAAGGATCGGATTTTTTTAAACACATTGACATCTTGGGAATTTCATGGTCTTAAGCCCTTTATCCTGCTTCTCAGACTATTTCTGAACTTTTTTTCAGTGTGGCAGAGCACATGATAAGGGATGCACTTTTGTCAGCTATAATGTTTACGTAGGTGTTACATGTCAAAGTAAAGTCCACATGAATGACAGGTCTCTCAGCAGAACATTGCCCAGAGCATCACACTGCTCCCACCAGTCTTTTTCCCGTAGTGCATCCGTGTGCTACCTCTTCCCCAGGTAAGCGACGCACCCCGCCATCCACCGTCTCCCATTCACCATGGTCCGGTTCTGACATTCACATGGCCATTGTAGGAGTTTTTGGCAGTGGACATGGGTAACCATGGGCACCCTGACTGGTCTATGGCTACACAGCACCATTCTCAACAAACAGTGATGAACTGCGTCTTCTGACACTTTTCTATCAGAAACCAAGTTAAGAAACCAAACAGAACTTTCTGGCCTTCCTTACAAACACATCAGTGAGTGTGGCTGCCCATGACCATGTCACTTTTTCACCAGTTGTCCTCACTTGGACCACTTTTGGTTTGTACTAACCAGTGCATACCAGGAACACCCCATAAAACCTGCTGTTTTGGAGATGATGTGACTCAGTTAGCCAGCCATCACAACTTGGCCCAGGTCCTTACACTTGCCCATTTTTCATTGTTACAATACATCAAATTTGAGAGCTTACTTTTCACTTAATGTTCTTAAGTTTTTAATAGCATGTATGATCTGTTACTTTAGTTATGATTAAAAAAAACAGGCTCTCCATACAGTGCATCAGATCATTCAGCTCGGCTCAAAAGTACGACTGGACTTTTTCAGCTCTCATTGATATTTTGCACGAGCTTCTAATTAATACAATGTTATTACATTGTAGATTTTTGATCTTACTGTACTTCATTTGAATTTATCCTGATAGATGAAAACATCCCCATATACACTGGAATTGAAACAGTACATATTGCTGTTTCCATGGAAGTATTTTAATTCAACTACACTGCAGCAGTGACAGCATGCAATAAATAAATAAATAATATAATAATATAAGAAGCAAACTGGTCATAGTGCTTTGTTTGCTCTAAATCATAAAGGAGGACAAATAAAAATATGTGGAAGGAAGTACCATCGTATATATTCATATCATTAACTACAGGAGCTGAATCTGCTTCATACAAGGTAAGAGTGTAGAAAATCACTACCAATTAGGCATCCAGGGGTTCGTCTGAACTGAGGTGAGTTCAATAAACTCGTAACAAAATTGCACCAATGGAGACAAATTGAACACATAAAAGCAATATTGAAGAAGTAAGTCAATTGTCTATTTAATAATCCTTTCAATAAAATGGTTTAGTTTACTGTGGTGACCACTTGACAAGAAAATATCTGGGGGGAAAAACACCACCAGAAAACAAACCATAAATCATGATTTTAGAAAGAGAGAGAGAGAGAGAGAGGGACGGAATGAATAGTTTAATCACATCATACTGTCTGTGCGGCAGCATGTACTGTACACCTACTCACATCTTAATTAAGGCTTTCCCAAGACTCCTTTTCAGAGTTCATGGGAGGTCACTGGAAAAACTGGAATGAATGTTGGACTACATGCAGTATCAAAAGGTTGTGAGTTCAAATCCCATTACGGCCAAGCTGACACTGCTATGGTCTTGTTACATTTGCATAACTGTGATAAAATATAAATGTCACTGGAAAAGGTTGTCTACCAAATGTCATTTACAGTATGTCCTTGTTAAAGCTGGAAAGTACACATCAAGAGTCCACAACACACACATACTGTAGATGTTTAAGGTAGCAAACACATCCAAAGGTACTGTACAAGAAAAAGACAGTACAGTGTGAGGTATACTTTTACACCTGACCACAGTGTGTCTCTAAGTGTCCCTGTAAATGTGGAAATGTATGACTGTTCTGAGTGGGTCTATCTTAAAGTCATTGGTTTAGTATTATTTAACTTCACTGCAGTAACTACAGTAGCTCGCTACAGTGCACAACTATTACAGACCCTTAACCTGGATCTCATTCATCTTCTATACCGTTTTATCCTGTATTCAGGGTCGCGGGGACAGTACATACTGTACAGTACAGTACATATTCACACACTCATTCACACGCTATGGGCAATTTGGGAACACCACTTTGCCTAACCTGCATATCTTTGGACTGTGGGAGGAAACCAGAGTACCCGGAGGAAACCCACCAAGCACGGGGAGAACATGCAAACTCCTTGCACACAGAGATGGGAATTGAGCCTGGCCGGGAATCGAACCCGGACCCTGGGTGCAAGCCACTACACCATTACTAGAGAGTTTTTCCAGACACTGTAGCTAAGTAGAGAACTTTCCCATGTGACAGATTTGGATCTGAATCTGGCTACCAAATAATGTCTAATAAATACTCTGTGTAAAGCTCACAAGAATGGCTTGCTGTGTATTCCTGTCCTCCCAGCTGCTGCCACTAGAGGTCACTACTGCTGTAAGTTAGTCATAAATGATTAGAGTCATTTTAAGTAAAACTAAACAAAACAGAAAGAAAGAGAATATCAGAAAAGTCACAGGTTTAACCTTTACATGACAGATTATTAGGTTTAAATTCAACCTGTTTTTTTTTTGTTTCTTGCAATTATTAAGAGCAATATTGTGTATCAATAGCAGTGATCAGAATGTAAATTGGTATTGATCCACTGATTATTTGATATAATAAAATGAAGTAAACATTTCCTCATGCTTTTCATTGGGTTCAAATGCTCTGGTACAGCAGTGTTCAGCCCTCAGACACTAGGTGTCCCTGTAACACTGTGAATTCATTTAACAAAAGTCTAGTCACAGACAGAGCTGGTTACAGACTTTAACAAAAGTTTACACACCCCCTGATTTTAGAGGGTTTTCTTTAGTCCTATTTTTGTTTATTATTTGTGTACATTTTATAATAAATAATATAGTCCTGCTGTGAGCAAGAAAAAAAGCCCTCGAGCTGTTTGACTCGTCCTGGTGTCCCGCTTCTGTGTGGTCTGCCTGGGATGCGTGTGGTGACTGGGGACGGTTCCACTTTTCCATGAAGACGGTCCTGTCCTCGACTGATGCAGACGGCTGTTCTCTGAGGACTTCAGTCGCTCGATAGTTCAGGACGGGAGTTTCCTACAGTCTACCTGAGCCTCCAGGAACAAACTGGACTCCATTTTAACTTGTCATTTTGATTCATACACATTCACATTTCATACAAACTTAAATAATTCTTTTGATTGTGTAAAGCTGCTTTGCGACAATTTCAATTGTTAAAAGCGCTATACAAATAAAATTTAATTGAATTGAACTGAATATGTTAATGAGTTTATCATGAACGCGTGAGTGTACACTTATCATCCATAACATTAACACTGATTATTATTATATACCAGTAAACTGGTGACAGGATCATGGGCATCAAGGCTCATCCGGTCTCACAGAAAAGCCAATGTAACTCAAATAACTGGAAAAAAAAAGTAAATCCCAAAGCCTCCTGGCTCCACAGATCTCAATCCGATTGAGCACCATGGGATGCACCGGACAAACAAGTCCAATCCATGGAGGCCCCACGCCGGAACACAGAGCACCCAAAGGATCTGCTGCCAATGTCCTAGTGCCAGACACCACAACACAGCCCTCAGAGGTCTTGTGGAGTCACAAGGGGAAACCAACAAAATACTACGCTTAATTTGTTTTGTGCTATAATGTTATGGCTGATCTGTGTGTGCATGCCTTGCACATCCAGTTCTTTCATTATATAGTACATTGGTGATAATGCTGATGATTACTCTTTTATATTAATATATATTCATTTATTTTCTATCCTGATTATCATCCAGGGTCATGGAGACTCCTGCAGGGAGCTCAGGGGCTGAATGGGATTACACGGGGCACAGATCATTCCCACTGATCACTGTTCCCCTGAGCCAGTAGATCAGAGCTTTATTAGCACCATGTACATTTTTACTGGTCGAGAAAAAAGTGAGAAAAAAAGTCATATAAAAGCTATAATAATATTTCATATTGTAATGATTCATCCAGAAAGCAAAGAACTGATTCATTTTCTTCTTTGAACATTTTAAAGATTGAAAGGTGTATTTTATCCTTATTATCACTCACGTTCTTTGAAAAATCTTTCATTTGTACAATAAAAGCAAATTGTTCAAAAACATGAAAAACCTTTAGATAATTGATGAGAACATGGGAATGGTAACCGGGTCCTGAGAAAACAGATTACATGATTTCTAAAGATAAAGAGTGTGTGGGACTGTCAGATTCTTAGAGGAAATGTATTCCTCTGTCGAGGTGTTATCAAAGAAAAGGCCTGATCTCCGAGACTACAGGGATTAGATGGAGGGATAGAGAACAGGGCTTAACATGAAGATCTAAGAGTATGATGGAGTTAGTAGAATGGAAAAGGTTACAAAGACGGGAGGGAGTCAGACTTTGAAGGGAATTATGGATGAAAAAGAAGCCAGTGAAGAGTGTGGAGTATTGTATCAGGGTGTGGAACACAGATGCCTGATACCTCCTTATACACACTTCGCTTTCTGGTTGGAAAAAGTAAAATATAGCACTGCTTTACTGTACATTTCATTTACTATGAATATACTGTATACTCCAAAGTGTTATAAATACAAGTTAAATATATGCATTTTATATTGTATATAATATTTTAGGCCTACTAATAATAATAAATGAGCAACTGTAAAACAAACAGGTTAATAAATACTGATAAATACTGTTTTGGCATGTTTCATTTAAGTCATTTTAATTTTGAGGCTTTTCCATCTAAAGGTGAAAAATGCATCCATTAATTTTGCATATTGATTCATTTTGCATCTGCAAGGTGATAATCTAAACCTGCAAATCACTTTGGAACTGGAACTGCGTGTGCAAAGGATTATTATTATACGACAGTTAGTTCCAACCGAGCAATCTGTTTGGGGGGGAAAGTGCTGATAATGGACGATAACGGCACTGGAATATTTAACTACATGTACTGTATCACTCCATGTCACAGGTGTTTTAATAACTGTTAATTATGCTAACTGGGTGAAAGAAGGCATGTACGGTCCACCATGCTAACTAAGAGAGCAACTGCCTGCTGAAAACCACATTTAAAACCAGTCACAGAAGCACTTTCAGCAAGAAATCACATCTGATCATGTCATGTCATCTTAAGAAACACTTTGGCTGCTTAATAATTGCTTCTTGGTTGCTCAGAAATTTCTCTGAATCATCTATTTATTTTATAGCATTTCATTCCAGACATTTATCTAAAGTGATATTTTACCTCCTTATCCACCTGAGCAGTTGAGGGTTTCGGGGCCTTGCTCAGGGGCCCAACAGTTATAACGTGGTTTTGCTATGATTTGAAGCCAGGACCTTCTGATTAGTAGTCCAATAACCACTGAGTTACCCCTGATGTACTGTATGGGCTTTTAGTCACGGCTACAAGACCAACCCAGGGCTGAATTCCAAAACACTCTCAACCCCTTATTTATTTATTATTAGTTTAATTTATTTATAATATATAATAATATATAATATATATTTGATTTATACTTCTTTTGTTTTGTAAGTTATACTTTTTTGCTAACAGACTCAATCCTTTTTTTTTTCTCTCCTTTCAAAGCTCATACCAAGTCTTCAATTTATTCCTCTAGAAGTCGTCCTTTAATGAGCTCTTCTACTGTTTTAAAATTAAACTGTCCACTTTTATAGGTCTCCATAAAACAATATGGCAAGGAATTTGTGCTATTTTGTTTACTTTATTACTGTGACCTTATCAGAAACTGAGAGCAGCATTAAAATATATGAAGCAGCATGAATTTATGGCCTTGGAAAAGTGGAGTGTGCATGCACAGATATCCTTGGTAGAACTCGATAGCTTTTGAAGCATTTCTGTTTTTAAAATATTATGGCCCTGACATTCCCATAAAAAAATGTACTATAGAGAGTTTTTGAACAGTACTGTGATAAAATTACTGTAGTAAACCATAGTAAGAATACTATAATACAGTCTATTATAGTAAATACTACATTATACTACAGCAGGTAGTCAATTACTATAGTAAATACTACAGTTTACTACAGGGTGTTATAGTAAATATTACAGTTTACTAAAATGAGTAGTAAATACTACAGATTAATATTTACTATTATAATTGACAACACCCTGTAGTACAGTTGACTAGTTTTTAGTAAAGACTATAATAAGGACTGTGTCTAGTCAATTATTATAGTAAATATTACACTTAACTACAATATTAAATACTTCATTTATACTTACTATAAATAAACATAGCAAATACTAGAGGGTCTGAAAATGATTCAGTGATGTATTGCGATACCAAAATTGTCCCCCCCAACCCTATGTCTTTATGGTGGACCTAAGTCAGGATCTATATGCAAAAAATTATTTAAAAGTATACGTAAATTCTGCATTTCAGCAAATCTGCAATCTGACAGCCTCTGACTTTTTCATCAATTGAGTCCACACTGAATGCTGAAGAGTATTGAACATTTCTTAATGTTTCAGAATTGAGATTGCTAACATGCAGAGATGATTTCCTCCATTATACCAGTGAGTCTACCCGGATAAACTACTGACTTCAGATGGCCCAAAAGAAAAAATGTTGAGTAGCATTATGTTTGGTTTTAATTTATCTTTTAATGTTGTGTCCTGACACCATCTTGCATCTGAAATGAAGAGAAAAATATACAAGTCATATAGGGAGAAAAAAACATATGGATCCAGACTTTCACCCTCTCGCTACACAGTGTGTTACAGTATATATCAAATAGGTATTTTCTTACATTTCTGAATGTAAAATACAGCTATTGTGAGTGTAATGTATGAACCAGAAATACAGGTATGGTATTATTATGTTTAGAAAATAACCACAGTATGCCTATCACCCCACTGCACCACTAAGGGTGTGCAAACTTTAGCATTCAAATTCAATTACACTTGCTTAAGTGTATATATATGGAGTTTTTCTAACACTTTTGGTTAAAGTACAGTAGCACCACTAATGGCATTGTATATACTGTATACTGTACCTATGCTGTAGCTGTAAGAACATCTCAAGCTGAACTTCCTGACCTCACCACGTGGTGTCACTGTTGTCAAGCGAGAAAGCACAACTTCTAGGTTTAAAAAAAAACAAAAAAACAGATCACTAAAGCAAGACTGACCCTTCAGCAAGTGCTGCATTGTTTTATTATACACCACAGCAGCAGCATTTTAAAAGGCTCTGTGGAGTATATAATCAGGCTTTTATTTAGACTAGAGCTACAGTTTAAATGACTTTCAATTTCAAACTGCTTTGGTGTTATCGTGCATTATAAAGGCTTACTTAGTCACTTTATCTCCACTGCAGAGCGCTGCTCACTTCAGGCATGGAGACGCCTTATGGTATTTAACAAGGGAGGCATTTGCATGATAGGTAAACATCGTCCTTCCTTCCCCTAAACGCCACATCAGAAATTATTGCTTCTTATTTTGTTCCATTATCGAGTCCTTTATAGAGAATGCATCATTTTGCAGAACTTTTCAAACAACTTGCAGAGCGAATGCAGAGCACATTACCAGCTCAGGGACAAAACCATCGCTCACAAGCTAAGATCTTTGAATGGGCTAGTAAGCAGATGATGACATATCTGAGCTCCCGGAGATCTGAGTAAAGCCGGCCTGTGGACGTCAAGGTCAAAGACATGACATGTAAGACATAATGGAGGAGTGTGTATGCGCAGCAGACCCTTGGAGAATGTAGTAGTTTTTTTCCCCCTCTAAGAATCCTCAAACACTCAAATATCATAGTGTGACACTGTAAACATTATACAAATGCAATAGTCTGTACTATCTATGGACTATGGGACTGCAGTTTAATTTGTAATCTAAAAATAAACTTAATTAGCTGGCCTCTTTTTTTTCTTTTTTTTTTACTTAAATTCAAACAAGGCATACAGAACGAAAAAAAATCATGAATATCTGCTTTGAGGTGGAGGACTAATTCCAATTACTGCACAAGAGGACTCCTGCTGAAAAATCCTTCTTCCTTAATGAAGGGGCTGTCGTCTATTATCTGAAAATAAAAGAGGAAGAAATTACTTCCTACCTGAAAGTATGATCACTACAACTGTCTCCCTCTCTCATATTGCATTAATGGTGTGTGAATGTCAAGATGAAAAACAGGGGCATACAGAGCTATGGAGGGTGGCTTCTGGAGCTCCAATGCTTCAATTTATTTATTTGTTTTATATTATTATTATTCTTTTAAAACCTAAGACCAACTTTGTGTCATTTCCCATCAGTCTCTCTGACCGGACCTGGAGATCTATTACTGGGGAAATGTCACCAACTGGCATGGGGAATGCTGTCAGTGAGCAAGCTTGTTAGTACCTAGAAGCTACTGTAGCTATATAAATATGGACATAAGATACGTTTTGCAAGAATAAAAAGTGGCATAATGTATACATTCTCATTCCTCCCTACTGACAGTCACTTAATAACATCTAAGATGGTGAGACTACTGACATCTTTAGAGGAAACATAAAACTACAAAAAAAAAAGAGCATAGATTTTTCGAGCCCCTATATATATATTGTCTAAGATTCACTCCTGATGAAGAAGTAAAGACAGCAATGCATTCATGGCTCACAACTCAATCTGAAAGGAAATACGCAACTCAGCTTAAAAGCAATTGCAAAAGTAGGTTGACAGATGGACAAAGTGTATTGAAAGCAAGAAGATTATGTCGGAAAATTATGCATTTGTCTTTTTAAAATTTATTGTTCTATAGTGTAGAAAATACATCAAAAATGTAAAAAAAATTTAGCCTTTGCAGCCTGTTTTATTCATTTGTATTTACACAACTTTTGCAACTTAGGGCAACTTTTAATATCCAAGTGAAAGATCTATCACCAACATGTCATAGAAAAATAAAACACTGATTTGGAAAAGGATCGCTCCTTCCTAAAAATTACTTCTAAACACCATCAGGTGAAGCTAATCACCTTCTCAATGGCACACAAAGCCATTAGACTCTTAACTGTGATCAGCTGTGGTCATTCTGATTAGCTCAACCCTGAAAAGGCTGGAGCATTTCAGTCCTTGGTGCCTGGGGAAGCCTCCAATCAACAATGGGTTGCAAGTCACTGTCAAAAGATCTCCAGGATAAAGGTGTGCACAGGCACAAGTCAGGAGATGGATACCAAATAAAATTCAAAGGGTTTATCTCTGCCTAGAAGCACAGGGAAGTCTGTTATCAAGAACTGGAAGGTATTTGGTTCAATACAGATCAGGAAATATCTGGATCAGGATGTGCCTCTAAACTGGATAAAGGAGCCAAGAGGAAACTAGTCAGAGAGGCTACCAAGTGGCCTACAGCAACTCTGAAGCAGTTGCAGGAATTTATGACAAATTGTGGTCATTGTGTGCACGTGACAACAATATCACAAATTCTCCACAAATGTGAGGGTTGGAAGAAAAACCCTCCTCAAGAAAGGACTTGACTTGTCATGACTGAGCTTTGAAAAAAAACATTATATGGTCACATCACCAAATGTTATGTCTGGTGGAAATCCTACCATCTAAACAAAACCATTTCTACAGTAAAGCATGGAGGTGGTATTATCCTGTTAGAGGTGTTTCTCTCCAGCAGGGACTGGAGCACTTGTCAGGATAGAAGACAAATGGATAGGGCAAAATACTGTCAAATTTTTGAAGAAAATCTGCTGCCCTCTGCCAGAAAGTTGTTAATGGGAAGAAGGTTTAGCTTCCAACATGACAGTGACCCAAAGCACATACAGCAAAACTGACCACACAGTGGTTGAGGAAGAAAAAGGTGAATGTCTTTGCTTGACTTGAAGACTGCAGTCCACAAACAGTCACCATCAAATTTAACTCAACTTGAGCAGTTCGGCAAAGAAGAATGGGCAAATATTGGAAAGTCTACAGTACATGTGCATAGCTTTGAGTGCCATTGAGATGGAGATTCACCTGATGGAGTTTACAAGTCATTTTAGGAGGGAGTGATGGCAAGATACCAATTGCAATCTGGACCAAAGTGCTTGTAAGGGTTTTCAGCTTTTGGCTAAAACGGGTCTGGCTCTAATCTCTGGGATGGGGTGTCTTCATGCTTGAGAGTTTTTTCCTGTCGTTTGAGAGCCAGATGAAATAATAAATGTGGGCCAACATGAATTCATTCATCATTATTACAGAATATTATTATATCCGTAGTATAAATTAATAATGCAACAACACACAGAGGACCAAGAACTGATCAGAAAATGATTTGCATTTGTTCCTGATATCAACTGTATAAAAAGTTTTTCAATTCTTTCATCATTTGTTCCATATACAGTTTTAAGTAATTAAAGCTGAGAATCTGTGTTTTTTCATCCCACTGGGACAGTTTCCGACAGGAGAGAGAGAGCCAACACAATCTATTTGGTTAGAGACTGCATGCTATGTCATGTTCGCCTCTTGATCTGGACTGGATGCCCTGAAGAAGCGCTGAGCTTAAAGCCGGATAGTTTGGAAATCAAGGCAGCAACAGTGTGTGACGGAGTTAATGGATCCCTGTGGAGTTGTGCTCAAAGTCCACTGTCTCACTGTGCCATTCTTTACCCAGGCACCGCTTGTCTAATTCTCTGGGGAGGAACAGATGTTGGGCTGTTTGATGAGCCCAATCAGACGGTCTGTGATGAAGAGGGGGTATTTTTAGTCGCTCTGGTAGACGGTGACATTGGCAGACCTCCCTCCTCTGCTGCTTCTGACAGGGTGGTTTGTAAATGTTCAGGAGTGTATGTGTGTCAGTGTCCAGCATGGCGAGATTGAAAGAGCAAGAGAAAGAGAGAGAGAGAGAGGGGGGTTGTGAAAGAACGTACAGAGAAATTAAGAATAAGTACAAACTGCTGTAGTGGATGGAGGAAACGAGTACGGACTCTAGTGGTTAACATCACCAGGAATCCGGACTGATGTCAAAATGTTGAGTGATGATCCGCACCATAGCGTGAGTTGAGGTGACCTGGCTACAGCACTAACAGACCACATCATACAGTATGTCTAACGCTTCATGAAGAGCTCATATTTTATGTCAGAAGAGGCACACTAGCACAGGGACATGACCCAGAGTCATAACTCAGCTGTGCACAAAATATATATCAGGCCAGCACACACACTACCACGCCAATCGTATATAACAGGTTTCTGAGCCAAATTAACGACATCAATTTTGTCAGGTATAACTATCTGTCATGATGATCGTCGTCTATACCCGTATTCAGGGTCGCACGAGGCGGGGTACACCATGGACAGGGTGCCATTGCAGGGCACACACACATACACACACTGTAGGCAATTTGAGAATGCTAATTTGCTTAAACTACATGTCTTTAAAAACCCACCAAGCACGGGGAGAACATGTAAATAAATATATCATCACACTGGGGGTTTCATATGACTCGGAAATCAGAGAAACAGGAATAATAATAAATAATAATAATAATTAATGAAATAAAAAAGTTATTATGAGATAATGCCAGACCCTCACTCTCATGTGTACTTCACACATTGTGACGGACACTTCGATCTGTCTCTCTTCCAGGGCTTTTGAACGACTCACTGGCAGCCTGTTGGAGCAGGATCTGGACACAATTAATAACAGCCATTCCAAATCTCAATTATGCCGGAGATCATTCCCCAACGCCATGACCCTCCTGTTAATCGGATGGTAATATATTCACAAAGTCCAGCTCATAAAAAAGATTTTGTTTAGTTATTATTATTATTATTATTATTATTATTATTATTATAGATAGTGTTAATTAATAAATTAAAAAAAAAAAAAAGGGGGGGGGGGTAAATATTGGTCTTAATAAAACCTCTGCAGCGCCAGATGTTGATCACCTCCATGCCATACCGTACTGATGCAACAGTTTGTGCCAAAAGACACACTTTTTAGAAGTTGCATATTTCTGTATTGTAAATTATCCTTCTATTGACTTTAAGAAATATTTATTTAAGGGGCTGGACATGTGATTTTCATGAGCTGTAAACCGTAATCATTAAAACTGAAACCAAAAACGGTTTGAAATATTGCACTTGGAATGTTAATAAGATTGATACCCTTAACCATACACAGTTTTACTATTATATGCTGAATAGTTTACAATGAAATCAGGGAGTCACATTCACGATGTAGATTTGATCTAGTTTGCACCAAGCAGCTGCAATAAGAATGCATATTGGCCTAATCTATAGAATGACATAAAAATGAAAAAGTACAGGAAGTTACAGAAAAAACATTATTTACAAAGAAAACTAAAAACTAAAAGAAAACTATAATGATAATAATAACAACAACAACACCGAAGTGTGTTTGTAAGATTTGGGGTCACTACAGTATGAACTGCTCGTAAAGCTTAACTGCCCCTTGAGATGATACTACACGTCTCTATAACTGTACTGGAGGTAAACACTACAGTATTCTTCCACACAATATTCTCTCACTTGTTGTTTTGTTGATGGTACAGGAAAGCGTTCCCTATAGGGCCTTCGAGTGGCGCAATGTGGTAAAGTGCTCCCTGTCGGTTCCTGGGGAACGCTGTAACCTCTCGCAGCCGGAGGTCTGGAGAGAGCTGATTGGCCGAGCTCTCTCAGAGGGGAGGGACGAGAGGTACTTAGTGCTCCAACATTAATCACGGCTCTACAGCCAATCAGGGGCGTCTGTGAGCTCACGCAAGCGGAAGCAGCGGATAGCGCTGTCCT